>OU015495.1:175059600-175069600 GCA_907164885.2 Dolomedes plantarius | reverse complement strand
TAATTCTTATAAGTTTCGAAACATATTTGGAAAATACCTAGATAACATAATACTTATGTTCATAAGTACCTAGGTTCACTTATTAGAAGTTAAATCTTTTCATCGTATATTATGTTAAAAATCAGTTTCCTTGATTTGCCAAATTATATGTTGTTTTTAGCAATCATAGTTTTTAAAGGGTTTTGTCAACTGCTTTGTTTCCTATTTTTGAAAGCTGTTTTCTTCCTTAAAGTTATGAACATTCCTTATCAGTCTCATGGCATTTTACAATTAACCTCACAGTCGTGGCAGAGTTTTTCCGCTCCTCGTTCGCTAAAAATATGTTTACTTTTATTATCCCACATTAATTGTTATTATGTAATAAGCTTAGGTTTACGTAAATTTAAAAATGTGGGGAATGCAAAAATTTTAATTAGTTTAATACTTGTTTCTCAAATAAGTTGCCTATCTTATGTAAATTTGCGAAAAACAAACTACGTTCTATTTCAGGTTCTTATATAGCATTTTGTTTTTTCCTAGAAGAATAATTTATATACTATTGATATTTTATGTTCTTTGTGGTTTCATTTCAGTGGGTAGTTTGGTTATGTAAATAATACTTTACTTTTTTTCAACATTAAGAGTATTTCTGAACATTATAGTTTTGCGTTATTGGCCTGAAAAGGGGAATCAATTTAATATAAGCTACCATTTGAGGCCTTCTTTTTTAAAGATAGTATGCGATAATTACACGTAAGTAAAAATATTACTCAGGGTTTATATTTATATTTTGACATCTCTACAGGAAATTTTTCAAAGCAGTTGTCTTAGAATCTGTTTGAAAAGCTTCTACGGATAATGCATGTGTTTAAACACACTTGTGAAAAACGGATAGAATCTTTTTTACTTCAACCTGTAGCTCCTTGTAGAAGTGAATGGCTAGGGCACTCACTGGCATTCGGTGCTAGAGTCTGTGGATTCGTGTCCCACTGTTGACTTGTATGTTTGTAGCCGTTCGAAATCCCCTTTAAAAGGTAGGTCCCGGTCTAAGTAGCTCTTGTGTAGCTAAAAGGGGACCACAGTACCCACAACCGACTAACCAACCTTGTAGAAGAAAGCAAGTTCCCAGAAATGCCGGAAGGATGGATGGAGCAATGCTGTGACAACTGAAGTTAGAGAACTGTGCAATGGGTTAATTCCGAAAAAGATCTACCATTGTTCAAAAAACATAGATTTCATGGGCTGGTGTTGCCATTGCTGAAGATGAAAGAAAAGGAATAGGAGCCTTCGGTCACGAATATGGCTATTGCTCGTGGCAACTGATGCCATGAACCGAATCGATTACTCCTTTCAACAACGTCATATCTCAAAAATCGGCGATATGTAGCTATGCCTGTTTTCAGAATTCCCTGAAAGAATAGTACATCCCTGCAAGATCGTCATATCTCACCACTCAATATTTAGCCGCTAGAGAGCAGAATTAATATCTATTTTTAGTACATTTTATTCTACTTTTAAACTTTAAAATCACTCTCCCTAAAAATCACGTTTTTTGACATTTTTGAAAGAAATGACTGATATATAAAACAGGGTTGTTGATGAGGCGAGTCCTTGTGGTAACATAACCCATCTCTGTTTCAACACAGACTGGTGGTGATGAAATTCTGGTGGTGATGAAGTGCTAATACTCAGAAGAGATCTCACTGAAAGTCTCACATATGTGCAATGGTTGTACATTAGGGCGGAGCGTAAAAAAAAGTTTTCGATTTTGTTTTTGCCCTAGTGCGGAAAAGTTGGGTACTGGTGGGTAGGTCACGTATGCAAAGTTTTGGGAAAAACAAAAAATATCTTCCGTCTCCATTTCGGCCGTGATTTTTAGAATATTTTTACCATACAGTTAAGAATGCGTATTTCCATTGTTTTGTATGCAACTCGTCATTTTGTTCTTAAATAAAATACAGAGGTAATTCGAAACTTAATACAGAATAGCAGCAGCTGAAACACTGCGTTCAGAAAGGTAAAGAAATATTTTGGCATGAAAACATTGTCAACAACA
Source organism: Dolomedes plantarius (assembly GCA_907164885.2). Lineage (NCBI taxonomy): Eukaryota > Metazoa > Arthropoda > Arachnida > Araneae > Dolomedidae > Dolomedes > Dolomedes plantarius. The sequence goes on along the minus strand of OU015495.1, from coordinate 175,067,565 downwards.
ACTTTACAAACGAAGCTTAAAACCTTCGCGAAAGACTCACGGAAATTGTTCGACATTTCTTCATGTAAGTGTGTTTCTTTTAACAAATGTTCTTGCTCAAAGCATAATAGGATCCCTGAAATGGAAAGAACTTTTCTTATAGACCAACGGGTACTTAGGCAAATGTCCATAGACGCAGTTGACTTAAAAGAATCTGAAAGCTGAGGAAATGAGCCTATAGCAAGCAGAAAGAGACAGAAGAAGTCTTAAAATAAACGTTTCGCCATCTGTTACTCCATGTAGGCCATATTTCCTGATCCAGATTCTGACGTGGATCCACATATCTCCGATAGTGACACAGATTACTTGAAGTCTTCCCCATCCACATCCAGGATGACTCAATCTGAAGGGAAAAAGACGTTACGATCAAGTCGATACCCAGCAGTAGCTATGGCTTGTGACAGAACCGGAGTTTCAGATCGGGCTGGAGCCATCATTGCAAGCATTGTTTTAGAAGATTTGGGGATGATTACCGAAACAGACACTTTAATTGTAATTGATAGACATAAAATAACAAGAGAGAGGGAAAAAATTCGGAAAGAATATCAGCAAGGAAATGAAAGACAGCTGGATCCACTGAAGAGACTTTATTTTGACGGAAGGAAGGACAAAACTCTAATGCAAGAGAGCGTAGGGGAAAGATGTACCAGAAAACACTCTTGGAAAAACACGTTACAATGATTAAGGAACCTGGAAGCAAGTACCTCGGATACATAGCACTAACCTCTTCATCAGCTTTGAGTATTTCTCAAATGATGCTGCAATTCATGGAGAATAAGAATATTGACATTCATCATCTAGTAGCAATAGGGTGCTAAGGAACATTCGGTAATACTGGCTATAAAATCGGCGTGATTCGCCTTTCTGGGGAAGCCATTGGGAAACCCTTGTATTGGTCTATCTGCCAGTTACACGCAAATGAGTTGCCACTCCGACATTTAGTACAGCATTTGGATGGTGGAACGAGTGGCCCAAATGCATTTTCTGGTCCTACTGGGAAAGCATTGGCAAATTGTAAAAACCTCCCAGATGAGAGATTTCGAGCGAATTTCCGAAAATCGACATAAAGTATCTTAGCACACACAAGCGATAGCTTTGGAATATTTGTCAAGCTGTTACAAATAGAAACTGCTCATCAAGTTTGTCACAAAAGCACCCTGGGAAAATGTGTCATGCACGTTGGCTAACAACTGCAAATCGAATAAAGCGTTTATACATTAGCTCGTCAGAGCCTTCAAACCAACTTCAAACCCTGGAGGAGATCATCATGAAAGTGTACCCACCTATGTGGTTTACAGTTAAATTAAATTCATATTGCACGTATGGTCCACGAAATTTGTGGAACACAATAAACGTCTCACGCTATCTGAAAAACGATTTAAAGACTGTGGTCGATCCCATTATCCAGAGAAATGGCTATTTCGGCCACCCGGAAACAATAATCTTGTCAATGATCACAGACGACAGACAGTCCATTCAAGAACTTGAACTACGTAGGATTTTACGAGCAAGAAAGGAAAAAAGGAAGGAATCAGATACTACAACATTCCGTCACTCAACTTCGAGGAAGTTTCATATATAGACCTTACTGATTGGAAGAAATGTTATTTGACGGAATCCCCAATAACATCTTACTTGACAGAAGATGATTTGAGAAATTTGATTTCGAGTGAAGAGTCTGTAGCTCAACACCTGGGAAGCCTAAAACTTCCTTGCCACACCGAAAGTGTTGAACGTTTCGTGAAACTAGTAACAGAGTTTTCTGCTGCTGTGTGTGGAGAAAATAAGCATGACGGTTTAGTTAGAACCTGAACAGAGTCGAAAAGCTATACTATCATTTGAAACTAAATGCGAGTACCGAGTAAATCCGGAATAACTGCAAGGGCAAAGGAGTTAAGTGCCGATATGGCTGGGTGGATGGGTGGGCACGGGTGGAACTCGAAATGCAGCCACCTCCCCGTGGTGAGTTCTGGGTTTTTTTCTCAATTTTATTTCAGAAAAAGCGAAAAGTTGCATACAAAACAATGGAAATACACATTTTTAACTCTATGGTAAAAATCTGCTAAAAATCATGGCCAAAATGGAGACGGAAGATATTTTTTGTTTTTTCCAAAACTTTACATACGTGATCTACCCACCAGTACCCAACTTTTCCGCACTAGGGCAGAAACAAAATCGAAAACTTTTTTTTTACGCTCCGCCCTATTGTACATAACTGCTGAATGGGAGAGCCAGTCCCCCCAAACAACCACCTCATTTACTTGAACAGTAGGAGTACCATGAAATAGTCTACCGTTATCTATATATATATATATATAACAGTTCGGTAACTGATTGACTCACTGACTGATTGACTGACTGACATACAACGCACAGACTAAATCGCTGGACCTAAAAGGGCTGAAATTTTGCATGGCGATTCTTCATATAGTGTAGAGGTGCACTAAGAAAGATTTTTGAAAAATTCTTCTTAAATTCTTTTAAAATTCAATTTTTAAGCTGTTATAGTAACTTTGTTTTATTTTGCATTTAAAATAATAATTTGAGGGTTCTAAAATTCACATCTCGAGAAAGATCATAAAAATGAGAACTTAACCTTTAAAATGAGACCTTTGTCGAATCTTTACCTTCATTTTCTGACTTTTTGTGAATTTTTAAAGATTGATTTTTAGACTTTAATTTATTAAATGCCGATCATGTGATTTCTTTTTCTCGTACAATAAATAAATTCATCGCCACGTGCAGAACAACTAAATAGGCAAAAAAATAATTTTTCTTGCTAATGCGGCAGACGATTGGACATTATCCAAAAAAAATATTAAAATACAGTAAAAGAAATGTTCCTCAAACTGTACTATATTAACTGTGCTATAATCTTTAGTATGTTCTATTAGATTTAATTTGAATATTTTCTTCTACGTTATTTTGTCTATAAAAATATCTGTTACGATTTTTTTATAAATATATTTTTTCGTTTTTTTACATCAATTCTATACATTGATCATCGTAATTATTATATATATATATATATATATATATATTTGGCATTAATTGCATACATTGACCTAATTTTAATGTACTCCGTAGTGAAGTGCGGGTTTTCAGCTAGTATTTCATAAATATGGGGGCCCATTCTATCTCCAGACAGGGAAGGATTACCCCTTTACAAAATGGGGAGTGGTTACAAAACCACCTTTCACGTTTAGAGCCCAGTAAATCTGCCAAGAGTCCCACTAGGAAAAACCCCTAAACTTTAATACAGACATTTAACTGATATGTGTGTGGGGATATACCACGTACTAGATTATCTATACTGGAAATTGTTGCGAAGATTATATATCTTTCCATCGGCCAAGACTGAACAGTTCTGATGTTCAGTGCCACGCGTGTGTCCATAGTGTAACACCATTAGAAGAGGTTTTTTTTTCGGGTTCTAGCTAAAATATCGCGCATCCCAGGCTTTATTACTAGTAGTTCACATTTCCTTAATTTTCCCATCATATGAATTGAGGTAACAGTCATTGACAACTTTTCTCTAAGTCGTCACAATGGTGTAATAATTTAAAAGCGTAGCCAACTTGAAATAATAATGGAAAATTACATAGACACTGTTCGACATTTTGATTATAACTACTGAAATCCAAGATTTTCAATTTTTCTTCTTACAACGTGACCCTTATTCAAACTCTTCAGAAATTTTCAGTCATTTTTTTACAAAGTATGTCTTTAAAATTTCAGGACTTTTATAAACACTTAAATTATTAAGACAATTATTTTAATTATATTTTTCCATATTTTTATTTTCCTTATTTGTTTACTTTATTTGCTTAAATTGCTAGGCTTTCAAATGGTCAACTTTAACTTTTAACAGTTATGGAAATTAGGGACAAAATATGCAAAATTTAGTTTAAAAAAAGAAAAAAAGACATCTAAAATCTTATTGGAATTCATAGAATCTTGATTTATATATTGTTATGTTTAATATTGTTATTCTAATTTGTTATCAATTATCTCTTAATTTCTAGATAAATATATAAAATCACTTACATTTCATTAAAACATAAAACAATTATAGCGTAAATTTAACTAAAAATTAGGTAGACTTAAAATCATAATATAATTATTTCCGTTTTATAAGGAATATACTGAGGGAATCTAAAAATTAGTATCATATGAAAAGAAAATTGAGTCGCGAAAAGTTTTCCACCTTACTTTTAATTTTAGCACTTTAAATTAAATAAGCATAATACGAATTTCTAAGACTTTTTTGAAAATTCTTTCATGACGTTTTATTTTTGTTCCTTCAAAGTGGTATCTCCCTATACTTTCATAATATTTTCTAAGAATTAATTGGCCAATTAAAGAATCGAAAATTTTTAAAAGACTTTTGCTGAACGCATCTGGTACCAAGTAATTAGCATACATTTAAGAGTACCTTAATTAGAATCTAATACTCTTCATTATACGTTATTTTAACATTTCCGAAAATCATTGAAAATCTTAATATGATAATTAAAGACTTTGCAGCTCTCTGTACATCTTCAACTGGAGTGTTACAATTTTTTTTATTTGTTTCAGATAATACTCATATTAATTTCGTTCTCTATTATTCAGTTTACTTTTCAATTAATTGAAATAATTGATACCATCTATTAAAATATTAAATATTCCAAAGAAGTGTTTTAAAAAAGATTATTCATTCAAACCTCAAACGTTTTTCAAAGTATGATAAAGAAAATATAATATTTAAATTTTGTTTTTGAGTGCTTACTTAATTATGATATGTAAATGAGAGGAAGAGATAAAACATTAAAGAAGCAATTAGTTTCATTGCTTTTTGTTTTCAGATCATCGTGAAATTCACTAAATTATATTATTTTGATTAAGTTTTTATAATAATACATTTTTAAGCAGATAAAAGTAATTTTATGGGGAATATTGACTAATAATGAAAATTCATTACGTAGTATAATCGATTTTTTAACAACATACGCAATTTTTCTTCTTTGAAGAATGCGGGATAATTTACTTAATACATGAATTGACTGTTTGTAAATATGATCAAAGTAATATAGATTGTATGTAAAACTATAGTTCTTGAAATGAAATATTTAATGAGGAAAAACACAAGAGGATTTCAAAAGGTTCATATATATGAAATGTAAACTTATCTAAATATAGCGATTATAGGGATCACATTTGAAAGACTTATGATAGTACTAAATATTTTATGAATTTAGTTTTGTTGTTATAATGTGGATAGCAATTTCTGTGAACTTACAAATATTATCATCATATGAGGCCTTTTTCTAAATTTATAAACATAGAGGACAGTAATTAGTTATTAAAAGATTAACATCATTGCAATTACTAATGTCAAAATTAACAAATAGGTAAAAAAATATGCTTGCAAAATATTAGTCTCATTTTAAAATTTGAATCTATCCTAGTTTGACTGTAGGTATCTCATGCTAAAAAAAAAAATTAATACTTAAAATTTGGACATAAGCAAAATTTTCAGCACTGAAAAATTTTAGCAATCTTTCTTCTGCCCTTAACAATTTAAGACATCTGCTCAAGTGTAAATTTCGGAAGTGAGGGGTTTACACAGGCTAAGATAAGATTTAAGCATGTGAGAGGAGTTATTTACCCTAAAAGAGATTGTTATCTATATCATACGATGTGACATTAAACTGCCAACATTTTGTACTTTGCGGCATATATGAGACTTTCTGATGAAAAATATTGATTCGGATGGTAAAATGGTTTCTAAAATTTTATGAAAATTTAAATATCCTTAACAATTAAATCTTATAGTAATTATTGCCAACTTTAAAATGTTTTACAATTAAACGAAATGTTACTATAATTAGTAATCTGATCAGGACAGAGAAAATTAAATATATCACCCAAGATAATTTTCTTTACTGAGTTTGTTTTAATTAACTTGTCGATTCCCAAGATTTCAGTTTTCTCTTCCTATTTCATAAAATAGAGAGAAAAAGGTTGGTTTGTGGAATCTTACTTTTGTTACTGGATTACACGACACCACTCCCTCCCAGCAGTGTGAAAGTATTCACTATATCCGGCCAGAACGTCCATACAATCCTGGGTGTTACAAATTTAGATAAAGTAAATCTACTTTAGTTTGTATCTTAGCACATGTAAAGGTTACATAGGATATTTAAAATACGTACTTAAGAACACATTGCTAAAATCAGCATGCATATAGCTAATAAAAAATTAGGTATTTCCATTAATGATAAAAATAAACTGTTTCACTGTTTTATACAATCTCTCAATTATAAAAGTTATATATAAATGTGTTAGCTTGCATAATTTTCATTTTATAAATATCGTGTATCTCGTATGCATACAGTTAATTTATAATTGATCATTTTTATACACATTTCCATAATAACCTATTTCCTTGTCTTAAATAATCTCTTAGTTAAAAAAGTTATATAAATGTCTTAAATTCACTTTTTTGTGTTTTATAAATATAGTGGTCCTTATATGTTTGAAACATATATGCATGTATAACGATCATATTTGTATCAAAGTGATACTTTATACCAGAAGTGCAATATTAAATACTTGCTGTGAAATGAAAGTGTACTATAAAAGTAAAATTTTACAGGTAAATGAATTTTAGTTGGTATTCTGAGTGGAGAAGGGGCTATTGACTTAAAAAAATTCTTTCTGAATGTAGTGAATGTTAATAATAAGTGATAAATTAGATTCTCAAGAATCTTATAAATAAAAACTCTTGCCTGCATGAAAAAAAATCACGATTAATAGCATACGATACTAGACACGAGGGAAAGAGTCGAGTTAAAAAATAGTCTACGATGCCAAAAATGGAAAACCAGTTTCCTGCCAGGTCCATATTCTGTTATAATTGTTTAGACGTAAAAAACATTAATAAGATTTCAGATATGGTGCATAATACGTTTCAATAGAAATCTTTTCAAGTAATTGGGGGTTTAAAAAAACATTTAGTACTATAAGAAAATCAAATATAATTCTATATTTTAAGCAGCTTATACATGAAGATATAGTTATATAATGCATATATTTATTAATTTCAAATATTATATGAATACACACATAGGCTTAGAGGGATTAAATGTGTCCTGTGCAGGAGATTATAATCAATAGTTTAGAAAATGAGTTGTAGTCCATCTGAAAAGTTACAGTAAGGTATTATACAGAAGGTCGTTCGCACTTTATGGAAACGATTTTGTAATTTGTTTTTGGGGTTTGCATTTTTAGATAAAAATTTTACAGCTTCAGAATAATAGTCTGCTATTATTTTGCTTTGATTGGAATGTAAAATAAAAGATTTATTTTGAAATTTTTCCTAAAATTAATAGATAGCTCGAAGGTTACGTAACTGCGCTTTCTGAGGAGAAATATTCGTATCAACAAATTATAAAGCGGTGTACAAATTGCGGTTATGTCATTTCAAAAATAGGTATTTATAATATATTAAATTTGAAAAGAAAAAGAAGTCTAACTGAAAATAAAAATGAAAACATGACAACTAAACCTTATCCTAAGACTGTTCGAACGCAGGTAAATATCAAGAAAGTGAAGTCTCTGATCCTAAAATAAAATCCGCCGACTCAATGATCCATTGCATCGAAACTAGGAATGTCTTCTGGCACTGTAAGTAAATTCATTCATAAAGATTTGAAGTTAAAAAAGATGTTTAAACCTAAAGTTCATCTGATTTTGCCAAAGCATATAGCTGAAAGAAAAACAAATTGTAGAAAATTATATGAAAAACTCCTAGCTACAGAAAAATGAAAATTTGTGGTAACACTCGATGGGGCATGGGTGTATTTAAGTGACTGTAATAAAAAAGATAATTTTTCTATTGCCCAACTGACGGGAACGTTTGAAATGGCTACGTCAGTGTAC
>OU015495.1:174914600-175054600 GCA_907164885.2 Dolomedes plantarius | reverse complement strand
ACCTTTAATTCATCGTATTAAATATTGAGTGAAAGAAGAAAATTTCTTTTATTTTAACTGCAACAAAGTCTAAGTGAACAGGAATTGAACGTACATTTTTATTTAAATTAAATAATTAAAGTTTCGATTGATACAGATATTCTATTTTTTCAGATAGATAATTAGAAATATTTTATATATTTAACATTTATATGCCTCCCCAGTGTGATCAAATTATCTTTAGCTTTGTATAATCAATGAGATGTAATAAAAATATTTTTTTAAACCATCCAATGCTCCAAGAACAAAAAATATATAGACTTTACCATCAATTTTCAGCTAACATTCTATTAAAAAAGCTTCCAACATTACAGGCAGGAAAAAAATTAAATAAAAATCATTGAGTTTTTACGCTTTATCCTCGTTACAACTTTTAATGTAAACACTGCTCGAAGGCTTTTCAGAAATTGAATGAATTGACTTCTGAAAAATGGCGTCTGCGATACACGTTTATAAATTGTGTAAGTATGTTTTTTCCCCTTTAGTTAGCACTGATAATTTATAGTCGTTCAAAAAAAATGTACTTTTTGCTTCTAGTTTGACTGAAAACGAAAAAAAAAATAATTGCTATTGATTTGCTAGTGATTGCTAGTGATATTAGAAGTGTTTTAGACTATTTCATTCCAAATTTTTATATAACGGAATTAAAATAGAATTATTGTTGCATGAATTAAATTATTGGAATTAAATGCATTCAAAATTTAGTTTATACCTTTTCCTTCGAGTTTGATTGAAATCTAAAGAAAAAAAGGCAATCTCTATTGATTTCAGATTTTAGCCATATTTTAACCAACTTCATTGTAAATTTTATTGAATAAAATTTTACCGGAGTTTCATTAAACGAATGTTTTTATTTCAATTAGTTACATTCAAAGTTTATTTTTATATCTTTTGCTCCTAGTTTGAATTAAAATGAAATCAAAAAGGCAATCGCTATTGATCATAGATTTTAAGGATGCTTTATAAAATTTTATTACAAATAAGGTACGTTTAATATTAAATCCTAATGACTTTAAATAGTATTCCTTAAATCTACGTTTAGCTAAATTGCGAGGCTAATACTGTACTTAGAGGCTACTTTAGAAAGTGAAAATGAGAGACTTTTGTGAACTTTCAATCAAGAGTGTTATATATATATATATATATATATATATATATATATAAGTTGATTGAAAGAAACCAACTTAGGCAAATTAATTCTTATAGCCGGAGGACGAATCCACTGGATTGAAGCCCATGTTGGACACCTACAAAACGAGGAAGGAGATAGGTTGGCGAAAGAGGTCACAACGCTCGACACAATTACTACAAAGTTCAAATATACAAGGACACAAATAAAAAGATTAATAATTAAACATAGGATATAAGAATGAGCTGACCGTTGAAGAGACGCAGATAAAGGAAGAAAAATATAAGAACTATTTAAAGATGCAAACTTGACAGAATATGTAGAGATTTTATGATTAAACAAGCTTTTACTGGGCATGGTATTTTTGGTTCCTACCTGTCAAGGTTTCATAGACGTGACAATCGATGTAGCTGTGGGGAAATTCAAACACCCATACACAATCTCTTTGACTGCGAGTAATTCAGTCATTGCAAAGATAGTTTTCCACATGTATATCAAACATGGTCAAAAAATAAATTCAATAATGATTATTACTGTAAGAAGTTAATAAAAACGATAATTCCTGAGCTTATTAATATATGGAACCCTATCGACACAGTTTTTGTTTCACAGTCGTTGCCTTTCTTCCGTATTTTACCGGTAATTGTTGGTTTTTATATTACATGTATTAATCACTAAGTTTTTATTTTTTAACTTTTTATGATTTGAGGTGTACATCTTGTCAACTTATTGTAATTTGAAACTTATTATTTTGACCAAATGGTCAAAAGGTTCACTAGCTTATTAAATATTGAATAACAATGACATATTTTTAAAGTTGCAATTGGATATATATTTTGCGGAATTGAATATAAAATAGTTATGATTAGAAATAAGCAAAAGTAAATATTTATGGATTATATTATTATAACAAGAATTGATACATTTTTGGGAAATTAAATTTATTATATTTCCTGTTGAATGAAGGGATAGTGCTGTGAGTGCCTGCCGGGAGTCAGGTACTTTCGAGTAGGTGGGCCACATTTTGTGTCGTGGCAATTGTTTTGGCAATTTGCCGTCTTTTTTAGCCCGACTTGCCTGTACTGGGTGTCACAGGGGCCTCGGAAGAGCGATTGATGTCGCTCATCTGGTTATCAGAAATATCTTCGTATGCTTACGGGCGGGACGATGTATGTTTGAATTATCGTCGGCTGACGTGCGTTTTCAATTCTTTGTAAGAAATTCAAGTAAGGTACAAAGAGGTGTAAGATATGACGGAATTAGCGTACAGCGTCTATCCAGTGAATTAAAGCTCGTGAACCCCTTCCTTATATGTGGTTGCCTGTGTCATATTAGAAAATACATCGAAATCATGGTCAGGAAAGTGATGATGATATGCTGAAAATAGTACTGCAGAAAGTTCAAGCATTGTTAAAAGATACTGCACTAGAAATATGAAAAACGTATTTTTGGTCTGCAGTGAGGTCTTTTTTATCAATTTCAGGAAGAGCAACTGAAATAGAAACTAAACTTGTCACAGCAAGGGTTTCGCACGTTTTCATAGATTTTCCTATTTTTCCGGAAAACTGTGGCCCAAATGTCTTTCCGTCAATCTTCTGGAAAAGGTGGCGAAGAGGTAATTCATTAGTATACAATAAAGATGCAAACCAGTGCAATTTATGGTCAACAAAGATTTCAAACCGTCTAACTGCGTCACTTTTACACCCAACGTTGATATTCGTTCCATCACACCCAACGGCAAGCAGTTCTGAAAGTGTAATCCCTTTCTGTGTAACGAAATTGATGATACTTCGTGTAATATCCGCACTAGACCCAGAATCCAGAGTCACGTGTCCTATATAAACGGAACCAGCTTCTGACAACAAAACAATATGATCTTCCACAACTATAGTCCTATATAAATACTACCCTTCTTTTCTTGCACTATAGTTCTGTCCTTTCTTCCATCGAAGTAGATGGCGTACAAAGAATCCCTATAGCTGGAAGCACAGAGGATGCAATGATATCAGTTGACCTATCCGATACTCCCGTTCTATCACAAGCAACAGCTAGATTTGGCAGTGATATTCTCAAATGTACGAAATGCCGTCTCTAGCACTGACGTTTCACAATAAATATCAATATTAATGTTAATTATTAAATAATTATTAATATTAAGCATTAATTAATAGTAATTTACAAAGAAATTATTTATTCAATTAATTAATTATTATTTTTTGATAAACATGTATTAAAAACTTTAAAAAATAGGCAATACAAATATTTACTTCAGGTGTGAAACCTCAAGATGGCAACATTTTGAGCTGAAAATTGGAGAAAATTTGTTCCAGCCAGTTTCACACCAAATAATGACTCAGGCAATGTGAATTTCGAGAAAAAGTTTTTTCGCTCCACACTAATATACATACACACACACACACACACACACACACACACATATATATATATACTAGCTTTATATACTCGGAGTTGCACGGTTGTACCCATAATAAGACTTATTTGTATATTATGTAAACTTGGAATTTTATTTCAATTGATACCCCTCCCCACTGGTCAGCACCCCATCAGCATATTATAATCACCCTCCCCCCCCCATGCCGATGTCAATATTAAAATGCTTCTTTCAATTTTGATATACCTCTGCATCCAGCCCTTGGAGGTGTTTCAGGTCTTCCCCGAAACCCCTGTGAAAGTCACCGGCTTCATAAACAAAGAATTACCTGGCGGTGCCCAGGATAATAAAAATGAATGGAGTTAACCCGAGCTCTAGATGCATATGTACCGCATTTTTCCACCGCAGCTTCCTACCGCATTTTTCCACCGCAATAATTAATGTATTAATTGTTTAGAGTTACTGGAAAATTTACTTACAGTGCAATGTATAACATTTAAAATGAATGTTGACGATAGCCCCTTAGGGGCCGAATTTTGAAAAATCCCGAAACTGTTTTTTAGGTATTCGTGTTCCTTTTATTTTAAAGCAAGAATCTTATGGATATTTGTTTTATTCTTCGAGATATGAAGGAATATGTGTTAAAATACGTAAAAGCATGTTTAGCCCCCCCCCACCCCTTGGGGGCCGAATTTTGAAAAATCCAGAAATTAATTATTAGGTATTCATGTTCCTTACATTTTAAAGCAAGAATCTTATGGATATCAATTTCCTTGTTTGAGATATGAAGGAATATGAAAAAAACATTTTTTGCCTCCCTCCCCCCTTCGGGGGCGAATTTTGAAAAATCGCTTCTTAAATGACGCCTTCAGCACAAAAGTAATAAGCTCCTAAAATTTGATATCTGTATCTCCAATAGTTTTTGCTGGGCGTTGATACGTGTATAGATAATTCAGGACTTCTTCCTTTTTATACACACACACACACACACACATGTGTATAATATATATATATATATATATATATATATATATATATATATATATATATGTGTGTGTGTGTGTGTGTGTATAGTCGGTGTAAAAATATAATTTATCACACGATGTAATTGCGATGACTATATACAGATTTGCAACCAAAGGTCTCTAACTAGCTCTCAACCACACAAAAGGAGGCAAATCATCCTGACTATGGGGTAAAGTCTCTTTTTGAATTGCCTTTTTTAAACTATAAAGATACATACTTATATATTTTGAAAATTTTAAGATTTCTGATACTACTGTAGTCTCATCTATTTCAAAGATCAAATAATTTTATACCAGAAAACCCGTAATATTTACTAATAATTTCCATATTTAAGGTCAACATTTCCAGGAAAATAACTTAAATTTATCGAATCAAAAATCTTTCCTGTAGAGCTATTCGCACATATTTAATAGGAAAAAGATATTTTATTATACATATTTTCACCATTTTTTTCTCATCATTAATGACTAAGTTAGGGCCTCGATTATCTAACTCCAATACTTTTGATAGTAAAAGGGATACATCAATAATTTACACGGAAAAGTTATAGATTATTTTTAATGTTTTGGTCCCAAAATTATTAATTATAGAAAATTGTCGATAAAACTCCAATACTTAATAATGCAGTTTAGCTTTTTAGAGTTGAAACTTACCTTAAAATTATTTGCAAGATAAACAAAACAAAACATTAATGATATTTTTTAAAATAAATTATCATTAGTTGTTACGACTAATAACCAAAGAAACAAGAACTTTTTTAATAATCATTTTTGGTCACAAATCATTAAATAGTGTCGTGAGATTCATTATTATTTTCTATTAAAATTCTGCTCTATCGCAAAATTTAAAATTTTTCCTTGTGTTCATTACACAAGTAAATGTTCCGGAATAGTTTTGAAAGAATGAGTGAAGCGATTGTAAATATTTAAGTTATCGACGCAATATTCGTTGAGATTTTTTTTGTTTATAAAATTAAGGTCGTCAGACAATGTTCTAAAACATATTGTATCACATTTTGTTCGATAACATATATGAATGGTGACTGCAGATAACAGGGGCACAAGTTTATATGGATTTAAATCTTAAACAGATTTAAATAGAACAAACAGTCACTTAGAATTACAGTGATGATCAGCAAAAGACTACAGATTTGACAGAATACATATATTGTCATAATAACAGATCTACAGTTTACAACAGGGCAGCCAACCTCCAACAGAGAGATGAATGAGTAAATTAAAAACTAAACTCGAAGCCGAGTGAACTTTACAAGCCGATATTTTCGACAATTCCAAAAAGGGAAATTGTCAGAACTAAAAAATCACGCCTCCTTTGTTATATCCGATTGGTTCTACAAACACCCTGAACTAGCCAAATTTATCGCCAATTTCGCTAAAATTCTCGATAATATCATCAAAGGGCTACATGTTGAAATCTTATACTCGATGATAGTAAATAACCAATATTTAGCACAATATAAACTTAAATGAAGGAGAAATAAATAATATTTATAAACGTTTACAAATATTTACAGCTATTTATAGCAATATCAGCAACAATTTGTTATGAGATATGTGAGGATTCAATACTTAACTAAAACAATAAAGCATTAATATTGTAGCGAAACTACTGCATAGCTGTCATGGCACTGGTGTAAGATGTCTGGGAAGGCACATACACAATGCTATATGATATCATCTAGATAGCAAAGACAGATATTCCACCGCACCGTAGTACCGTGTCCATCTTCCGCTCAAAGGTAGCTGGAGCTTTGCATAACCCGAACGGCATGACTTTAAATTCATAAAGACCATCTGATGTTACGAAGGCTGTCTTTCTCATCAACCTCTATTTGCCAGTAGCCAGATTTTAAATCCATAATTGAGAAGATTTTTGCACCTGCTAGACAATGCGTCATCGATGCGTGGTAGCCGGGTAGACATTTTTCTTAGTGACCTTATTCAATTTTCTATAATCCCCGCAAAAACGCCACTCGCCATTCTTCTTTTTCACAAGCACGTCTGGAGACGACCAAGGACTGTTTGATGGTCGTATCACGGCTTCTTTTACATCCGCTGTACTTCGTCTTCAATCTCACGTCTCTCAGTGGCTGAAATACGATAGGGCCTTTGCTTGATTGGGGCGCTGTCACCTGTGCAGATTTTGTGCTTCACTGTATTTGTTATGATAATAATTTTATTACTTTTCATTTATTATTATATACTTTTATACTTTTTCTTATTGCATCTGGGCTTCCTCGATGTTCTATTTACATCGAAAATGAAACTACATTCTTCCATCAGATTTAATAACCTGCCTTCTTCAACAGAAGTCAATTCAGTATCTACAATTTCTTTTAATTTGTCCCGAGTTAATCTATCTCTAGACATGTGTTCCCTGGAACCTTCCGGATCTCTATCCTTCAGAGAACAAATGGCGTCGTCGGCTATGGTGACTAAGCTGGCTATATTCATCCCTTTTGGTATCAGCTGAGTTCGTCGAGAGAAATTCGTTACCCATACATTACAGCAGCCATTCTCAATGTTAATAATTGAAGCTGGTATAGATAGCTCTCTTTCACACATTAGGAGTTTGTTGACAATAATTAGATCTTCATCTGCTTCCACAATCACTGGATTTATAGCATATATTTGCCGTGCTGAATTTGCTTTAATTACGTAATCTGCTGTGGCAAACAAGGAGCAATCTGAATTACTTGACTCCACGTTTTCTGGAATGATTTCGGCAAGTTGAAGATTTTCGTTTCCACAATCTATTATGGCATCAGTGGCACGAAAAAAATCCCATCCAAGTATCATTTGGTGGCTACACTGCGAGAAAACAAGAAATTCAAACAGTTTGGCAGTCTCATTTAAGTTGATACTTAATACACAGCGTCCTGAGGTAACTACAGGTTTTCCGCATGTAGTTTTCAATATAGGTCCTCTCTGAGTAATTCAGAAGTATGCAGTTTTCAATATAGGTCATCTCAGGCCCAAAACACCAAGTAAGCTTAAGAAAAGTTTCGAAATATATCCAAGAGGCAGGACTGACGCTTAATTTTAACAAATGCTCATTCGGAAGAAACTAACGATATTGGGACATCTGGTTCATCAACATGGGATATATCCCAATCCACAAAAGATAGCTGCCGTATCATATTTCCCTGTTCCGGAAAACATCACCGATGTCCGAAGTTTCCTGGGATTGTGTTCGTATTACCGACGATTTATTAGGCCATTCGTCGATATAGCTAAGCCCCTACAGGAATTATTGAAGAAAGACGCAAAATTATCGTGGAGCATTGCACAAAAAGAATCTTTTTCATCACTCAAAAATAATTTTTTAGTGACAATTTTTTTACTGACTAGTGGCCCTGTTTTGGGATATTTCCTCCCAAACGCGGAAAGAAAAATACATGCAGACGCTAGAGGTTATGGCCTCGGTGTCGTGCTAGTGCAGGTCAAAATGATAAGGAAAGTCCAATAGCTTATGCTACTAGGTCCCTGTCACCAAGTTAAATAAACTACTCCGAGACCGAAAAAGAGTGTTTTGCTGTCATCTGGGCGATTAGTAAATTTAGAACTTATCCGTTTGTAAAACCCTTCACTATAGTAACCGATCACCACTCTTTGTGCTGACTGGCCAAAATCAAGGATCCCTCGGGGAGACTTGCACGATGGGCTTTGAGGCTGCAAGAGTACGACGTTGACATCGTGCACAAGAGTTTTCGGAAACATTCCAATGGCCTGTCAAGAAAGCCTCTTTTCGAAGCAGTAGCCGAAAACGGTGATGAAATCCCCTTCTTTGCGTCCATCACAGATTACAGAAAAACGATTTTAAGCAACTTGCATCCAGTGGGGCTCGAGCTCATCACCTTCAGCACTGTAGGCAGACATCTTTCCCCTGTGCCACGACAACTACGCAGCAGTTTCGCTACATTATCCGGTGGTGTTCTGAAGACACTACCGGATTCAGGCCATTCTTTCTCGTCCATGGTAGAGATGTCCAGATTCCTCTTGACGAAATTTTTCCACACAGCACTGAGAATCAAGATGATAGTTATACACAACAATTGATCACCAGAGCTGAGGAAGCTAGACATCTTTCTAAAATCCATATCATCGACGCTCTAGCAAGTGACAAACAACGATATGACGAGAGGCATCGACCCGTTAGCTACAATGTCGAAGACTTAGATTGGATCTTTACTCTGGTACGAAAGGTTGGACTGTCTGAAAAGCTCTTAAGACGTTATTTCGGATCATATCGTATAACACGACTCCTATCTGATGTAGCCTACGAAGTGGAAAGTATGGATGGGGATAGAAGGCGGCGAAATCCAAAAGACAGTCCACGTTCTGAGATTAAAACCTTACTCTGATCCAAAGGAGCAATTAGATGACGTGGGTGAACATGCCACTTCTAGGAGACCTGTTACTAGGAGCCAAACCAAATTGCAGCGGGACGCTGCTTTTTCTTAAGGAGGCGGAAATGTAGCGAAACTGCTGCGCAGCTGTCGTGGCACATGGGTACGGTGTCTGCCTACAGTGCTGAAGGTGATGAGTTCGAGCCCCTTTGGATGCAAGTTGCTTAAAATCGTTTTTCTATAATTCCTTTTGTTGTCATTTCTCGTTTTATCCAGAATGTTCTAATATGCTTATTTATTGTATGTTAATTTATTATATGCTAATTTATTATATGCTAATTCTAGTTTCTACCGCTCCAGAAAGTTCGGTGACTGTATATAAGTTGAGTTAGCGTTCAGCTCAGGTCGAATATAGTTTTCTGCAGATCGGCTATCTTTGATTTCCTGTGATATACATACGGACCAATAGAATCTACGCGACAATATCTAGAAACAAATGTTCATCTGTGAATGCAACGTGTTTGTTAAAATTACATTTACGGATAATTACACAAACTAGACTTTCTTTTAGAAGTAAATATGAATTTTCCCTGGTAGCCAATGATACTCTTTTATGTGAGATATATAAAGACCTATACTAGATTTTTTTGTTTCTAAGAATTCTCAATAATGCAACTGCTACAAAATAATTCAGAAAAAATTTCCCAGTAATTAAATTTTAAAGTACTGTCCAAAAATAATACATAGAAAATGATTCTGCTGAAAAGGCATTTATAGATAAATGCCGGTTCTCGACACATGAGACATCAATCTAATTTCTAAAAATAAAGCAAAATTGAGAATAATTTTTTTAACCTTTCATTATATTCCCTTTCGATACAGAACATTTATATTTCGACGTCTTTAAGTTTCATTATTATTGAGATATAGTAAAAATTAACTATATCAAAACTGCATACTATTATTAAATAAACATTCCACTTGTATATTACCGAGAAATACTCTTGAACCCTAGAAAAGGGTAAATTAAATATAAAAAATATAATTCTAATTCAATTACCATTATAACTTTCTCGTAACTTAATAAAGAAGCCAGGATTATGGTGGAACCAAAAATAATGTTTTTAATTAATCAAGTGAAAATTGTAGGAATAAAACCTGTAGAGATCTTAATTAGCTAAAACAAGGAATTAAAAAAATATCGCACAAAATGTTTTCACTTAATAAATTCTGTATCTGATAACAGGAATAAAATAATTAGAATTAGAAATTTAAATTATATGTATAGTCAGATGAAATATAATTTGAATTTTTTTCATATAAAAACTAAATTATTTCCTTAAAAAGGAATATTTTCTAAAACTATATTTGAAATAGTTTTTAATATATGATTGTTTTGTTTATATATGATTAAAAATCTGAACATTGTCAACAATATTGTACCTATACTGAAAAAATATTATTATGATTTACTTTAATATTTTAAAAAATACAAGAAATTTCCTTTTATAATTAATTTTTAAGATATTGGAGGAAAAAATAGTAAGGCATCTAGTAATAAAAAGTACTTGGGTTTACATTTAGACATTGTGTATTAAAATTACAAATCTGACGCTTTATACCTCTTCTTCACGAAAGTGAAAATATGGTTCTTCAGCATAATTTTAATTTAAAATATATATCACCGGCATTCATAAAACTAAAAGCGTATTTTAATGCATTCAGATATTGAAACATTTTTCATTAGAGACAAATGTACACTCTCGCTTCATATTCCTCTGTCTAAAGCTGTACTTACATAAATAACTAGTGTCGTATTCTTATACATGTATAAATATATTGTAAAATCCTGATTATCGTAATAAAATTTAAAATATTTTTCTTTCTTTAAATTCATTTAATTAAAGTGAAGATTGTATCTCTCTTTCCCACTACACTCACACGTATATATATATATATATATATATATATATATATATATATATATATATATATATATATATATATATATATACATATATATATATACATATATATATACATATATATATACATATATATATACATATATATATATATATATATATATATATATATATATATATATATATATATACACATATATATACATATATATATATATATATATATATATATATATATATATAATATATATATATATATATATATACATATATAATATACATATATACATATATATATACATATATATATAATATACATATATACATATATATATATATATATATATATATATATATATATATATATATATATATATATATATATATATATATATATATATATATATATATATATATATATATATATATATATATATATATAGACATATATATATATATATATTTGTGGGGTATTTCCTATACCAACAACATAAGTGTATGTACCGTTTGTCAAATGATAATTTTCTGCTATCTAAAAGAAAAATGCAATAATTCCAAATTGCTTCTACCGTGAAACGACAAAATCCTGTTCTTCAAAAGCTGTTCACTCTGCTGACATTTTCAGAAACAAGTCACTTGCAGAAGAAATTTTATCTGGAAGCAAATGCAGAAAAAAAAAATGAAAAATTAATTTCAATTCATTAACCAATTTCAGAAAAATTCGATACGTACATCGTCGGTTGCTGACATCATTGCCGATAAAATTTTGTATTACATTGAAAACTTTCAAAACGAATGTTACTATTCGATAATGTTTCTGTCAACTTGTCAAGGCGGATTAAAAGGAAAGAAATCGATTTGCTCGGAGACATTTTATTCTGGGAAATCAATGAATGATGTATATGTTATTTTTACGACTGCGGTACGATTTACAGATGGTATGAATCTTTAAGGCTTAAAATATTTTCTTTGTTCATAAGTAATTAAAGACCTAAATTATAGCGTTATTTCATGCTGCACTGCATACAGATTGGTCCAATAGTTTCTTTCCTATATACGAGTATAAAGTCGTCAGGAAAACGTCGCTGGATCTCTAATTTAATCGTTTGATTAAATTTATATGGCTGCAGTTACATGACAACGAGAAAAATCTTTATGTTTAAATTTTCGACTTGTAGAACCACAAAACGTTTAATGTATTAGGGCATTTTGACTATTTTAGCTGAAATCGATTAACTCTCTTTAGACAAAAGTGCAAATATTTAAAGTTCTTAAGTGAAAACAAAAATCCTAAAAAAACGTATCGATAAAGTATTTGTATTCGATAAAGGGGACTATTGGTATCAATACAGCTTTTGAATCTGAATGAACAGAAAATCTGTGACTGACTGGTATTTCCTTAATGTTAAAATGTTACAATACACAAAATTATTGCAAAGCAAGCGATTCGAACATAAATACATCTAGTTTATTATTTTTTCAAAAACTTGCATATATTAAGCTTACATTTTAAAAATTTGCTTTTTTTAAAATTTCACATAAAATACGTTAAAATTTGCTCATTAATTTTCAAATTTCTACATCTGGTAGGAATAACATTAATTTTATCGCTTTAAATATGCTGAAAATTTCAAGATACAATAACTTTTAATATGTCTATTTCCATACACATACTGTTAAATGTTACATTACAACAATTTTCTACTTTAGTTCTGAACACAGTATGTAAAAAATTACTCACGAATTTTTATTTTCTAAATTATGTAGGAATAACACTACTTTTATCGCTTTAAAAAAGATACTGAATAATTCAAGGTACGATAATTTTTTGCACACTTACTTCTTGAACTTTACATGAAACATTTACTGTTTAATGTTTCATTTTTTCGTTTAGTTCATAAGTGTCAGAAAAAGTACGTTAAAACTTTGTGCAGGAATTTTAAAATTCATAAATTATGTAGGAATAACTCTTCTGTTAATGCTTTAAAGATGCTGAAAATTTCATGGTGCAATAACATTTTATACATTTAGTTCCATGCAATTATTCTTAAATGTTACATTACTATAACGATTTACTATCTTAGTTCCAAACACAGTGTCTAAAATCTTTGCTCATGAATTTTCAAATTCTAAATTATATAGAAATAACACTTCTGTTAATGCTTTAAACATGCTGAAAATTTCATCGTGCAATAACATTTTATACATTTACTTCCATGCATTTATTCTTAAATGTTACATTACTATAACAATTTACTACCTTAGTTCCGAACACAGTGTCTAAAAACTTTGCTCATGAATTTTTAAATTCTAAATTATGTAGGAATAACACTTCTGTTAATGCTTTAAAGATTCTGAAAATTTCATGTTGCAATCACTTTTTATACATTTACTTCCATGCATTTATTCTGAAATGTTACATTACTATAACAATTTACTACCTTAGTTCCGAACACAGTGTCTAAAAACTTTGCTCATGAATTTTCAAATTCTAAATTATGAAGGAATAACACTTCTTTTAACGCTCTAAAGATGCTAATAATTTCAAGTTACAATAGCATTTTTCACATGTAATTCCAAAAGTTTTCATGGCACGTTTTAAAATTTACATATTTAGTTTCAGGAAAAGGGGACACGGTGGCCCTGTCAGCAAAGGCGTCGAGCCAGTGATCTGCTGGTTGCTAGAAGTTGCTGGTTCGATACCCGACGCTGACAAAACCACCGACGTGTACACTAATGGAGGCTGGTGAACGGAAAAAAATCGGTTGTAGCTGCAATGTCAAGTTTCCAAAGATGTGATCTGGAGGTGCGGGGTCAAGTGTTCCGGTCTCATCACTTGACTCGGTTCAAATTTACGGGACCAGTACGGGTGTAACGTGGATCCACCCCCTGTGGTGGCTCCACGTGGTGGCTTTCCACCCCCTGTGGTGGACCAGGGGCAACGCATGCTATCCAGTGAAGTGGTCATGCAGTTCTGGCTTCTCCTGGGAAAATGGTAACGCTGAGATCCGAGCCATTGGGGAAAAACGTTTCAGCAAAAGTGCGTCAAAACGTTTCTCATGAATTTCCAAATTTCCCAAATATGTTGGAATAACACTTCTTCATTTACCATGTGAAAAATGCCGTAAATTCCAAGGTACATAAGAAAAGAAAAAAATGACTCTAATTCAGTAAAGGCTATAAATTGATTACAATTTACAAGTAAAGAAACATGAGTTGATTAAAAAGCTTGTGGTTTCATTCAATTTATAAAATTACAAAGTAGGGGAGATGTTTCAACGCATTCATATTTTAAAAAAAATTCACATTTAAAAAAAAAAATTATGAAGTTAATGTATTATAAGACAGTCCTAATTCGCATAAAGTCTGAAGATTGCTTTCAGTGCACATACTAAAATCTTATTTCAATTTGTTTATCCTTGTCTAGAAGACATTTAAATGGAGATGGAGATAAACAAAATGCATAATATTCCCGGATTATTTTTCAAAAAGTTTTTACACGAAAGAAATGCTGTTTTTTCACATGCAATATAATGTTACTCTACTAAACATTAGCTACGATTTCATAACACAGGAAAAGAATTTAACAGAACAATTCAGTTTTTTTAACAATCTCATAGTATTTTTAACTTTAAATTTTGGAAGTAAGCATTGCAAAGCCCTAACATTATTTTTTCTTTATTTTAAGCTGGAATAGACTGGGTATCTGTATTCAAATTTACCTTTGCATAACATTCTTTAGTATTTTGTAAAAGAAATACAATTAATAATAATTAATATTAATTTCTCACATTTTGTAATATCATATAATTCATTATTCAGAATATTATAGAATACTGCCTTTTATTTCAGAAACAGATTTACCAAGAAACATGACAATTGCACTCGCTATTCATCCACTGTCAATGCATATAAAAGAAGGAACTTATTTTCTAATGTTTGATCTCTTATTCAGTCATGGTATTTTGACAGATTCATACCCCATCAAATTAATTTCTCCTGCAGTTTGCAGTTCTCTACCTGTATTAAATGCCGATAATATATTTGCCCGTAAACCACGACTACATGGGATATCCTATGGATCCTTTCTGCTATTAACACCATTCTGTGAATTACGTGAATGTGATTTGCCAAATATAATGCAAGCATAGCTGCTCGAAATTACTTCACATATCTTCGATATACCATGTAATATATGCTAAATGGACTATCATGTAATTTAGAGTACAAATCAGAGTATCCTTTATGGATTAATCGAGTTTAGTACATGTTTGCAATTCCAGTACACCTACATATTTGGAGCAGGTATGTCTCGCAAACAGCTAAGATGTGTCTTGAAGGTAAAGTCCTATACTAAGAACATACCACCCAAAATGGGAGAGTGTTCATAACTAAAGATTAAGACAAAGATAATGGGATAAATATCCTTCTAGAAATTTTCGTACTAATTCTTACAGGTTGTTATTAAAAGCATCGTCGACATTGCAATTCATTCTCTCTCTCTCTCTCTCTCTCTCTCTCTCTCTCTCTCTCTCTATATATATATATATATATATATATATATATATATATATATATATATATATATATATATATATATATATATATATATATATATATATATATATATATTGAACTAAAACCAAATAAAAACAGTTTTTAAAACAGGAATTCAAAGTAAATCAAAAAGAAAATATACCTTAACTTCAGAAGTAGAATAAACTTAAAAGAAAAAATCTGAGTGTATACCTGTGTATAATCTGAGTGACTTTATTGGCACGACAGGCAATGAAACCTACCGTGGAATGACATTAAGATTCTTCACATAGTAGAAAGGACTTAGATTATATATGAGTTTTTAATATTTAAAAGAAACTGGTTTTCTTATCATCAGATGGGATGTTATAAGTTTTTATAGGTATCTTTTTAGAAAACTATGGGACTTTGTCTGCTTCCGTTGAGAAAGTGTACTTCCTCAGCAAGGCATAATTTTCTGTGCATATCTCTATGCAGATATGAAAGCCTTATTTTTGTACAGATGTTTATATATAACTACACTGGTGGGAAATAAAACTGTTTATCACCGATTTAAAGGATGTGAACTCCATGCTAAACATTTGGTTATGAATTTTTATCAGTATTCCAAAATTCGCAAGAATTAAAACAAAATCTCAGCTGTGAAATCCTGATTTTCAAGGTACAAAAAAAAACTATTAGTATAAAACCTCTACATTAGTAACAAAACTAATAAATTGCATTAAAAGATTTAGAAAATAAGCTATTTTTATAAAACTTCTACATTGGTAACACAACTCACAAATTGCATTAATACATTAAAAAAAACTATTGGTATAAAGCATTTACATAGGTGTCACAACTCTCAAATTACATTAGAACATTTCGGAAAAAAACTATTAGTATAAAAGATCTACATTAAAACATTTCGGAAAAAAAACTATTAGTATAAAACCTCTACATTGGTAACACAACTCACAAACTGCATTAATACATTTAGAAAAAAACTATTAGTATAAAAGATCTACATTAGTAACATAACTCACAAGCTGCATTAATACATTTAGAAAAACTATTAGTATAAAAGATCTACACTAAAACATTTCGGGAAAAAAACTATTAGTATAAAACCTCTACATTGGTAACACACCTCACAAACTGCATTAATACATTTAGAAAAACTATTTGTATAAAAGATCTACATTAAAAGATTTGGAAAGAAAAAAAAATATTAGTATAAAACCTCTACATTGGTATCACAACTCACAAATTACATTAAAAGATTTAGAAAAAAAACTATCAATATAAAACCTATACAATAGTAACACTAATCACAAATTGCATTAAAACATTTAGAAAAAAACTATTAGTATAAAATCATTACGTAGGTGGCACAACTCACAAATTACATTGAAACATTTAGAAAAAAATATATTAGTATAAAACCTTTACATTGGTAACACAAATCCCGAAATTCATTGAAAAATTTAGA
Source organism: Dolomedes plantarius (assembly GCA_907164885.2). NCBI lineage: Eukaryota > Metazoa > Arthropoda > Arachnida > Araneae > Dolomedidae > Dolomedes > Dolomedes plantarius. Next base: position 175,037,713 of record OU015495.1, on the reverse strand, counting down.
AAAAAATTAGTGTAAAACCTCTACATTCGTAACTCAACTCAAAAATTGCATTAAAACATTTTGAAAAGAAAAAAAAAATGATGCATCAATCAAGGAAGCTAAACAGCAGACAGTGCTAACATAGCAGAAAAAATGCAGGCCGATGAAGTACATGTCTGCAAACGCTCAAAATAAACATGTTTCGTAAGTTTGAACAAAGTTGTTTACCACGTAGAATAACAAATATAAAGAGAACACAAGTGACTTTAAAAGGATGTGAAGAGGATATCTGATGTTGCTAGATTAAACAAATTATTTTAACTAATGTAATTACTATTTGTAGTTGTAAGAGTTTGCAAAAATAAAATTATATAGCACTTAAAAAAATTGCAGTACTAGATTTTAAACAAAGCCGGGCAGAGATCATATCCACTGAATCGTGAATTCTAAATAAGAGCTATTTAAAATCCTCAATGATGCAAAAGATTGCGGAAATTTTTCGAAAAGGAAGATTTCCAAAGAAAATGTTTCAAAGGAAAGCATATCTTGCATCATTTTGGATTTAAAGAAGCTTTTGTTCGCAACTTCTTTGCTCTCCAAGATCTCCTTGTATTTTATACTGAATAACATTCCAATTTGTTTATCCAGAAAATGCAACGTGAATGAAATTATATTTCTTCAACAGAAATCCTATTTAAGCAGAATATCTTTGAATAAAACCAGATTTTCACTGTCATTACATCCTGAAACTTGTACTGAGCATTTGCGTTTAATTAACCACGTGTTAAGACTCATTAAAAAAGTAATTAGACTTGAATTGACAAAGCACACCGAGATGTAATTGTTGCGTTTCGCATAGTCAAGACATCAATACAGAAAATTTTATCCCAGTAGAAAAGAATGTTTTCACATTCCTGGTAAATTTATAATCTTTGCAATCATTTTTCTTTTTGTTTATTTTTTCGGATTTACTTTGTTTCTAAACATGCATATAAAAAATCATTTAAATCAATAAAAATATTGCAATCTTTTTTATATCTGTATATATAAATTTATCAAAACTTTTTTTAAAAACTTTTTCATGTGATATTGCATTCGAAACCTGATTAATAGCAACATTGAAAGACATACCTGGCATCCTGTCCCGTTCATTCTGCAATATTAATGATTTTCAATATTTTAGATGAAACAGGATCAAGCAATTATGTGTGTTGACATTTACTGAGATTTGTAACTGAGATCGGTTCTTTGGTTTATTTTAGTTTTGCAGTTTAGAAATGTTTAGTATTTTTTTACTGTGAAAACTGTACTTGAATGACATTATGATGATGATGTCGTGTCTATGATGAAGCCTCTCTATGATGATTTAAATAGTGGCACGGGCGGAGATGACAGCCCTAGCAATCTGCACTATATTTTCATCGCAGAGGTTCAGTCTCGTAAACAAGAATCCAATTTTTAACAGTTCAGCAAGGATGGCTGGACAATCAAAAATGTGTGCCATCGTCAGTTCTGTGTCCAGGAAGTTATCACGGTTTCTGTAGATTTTCCTGCTCTGTGTCAATTTCCAATCCTCTGTGAGGGCCAGTTCTAAGCCTGACTATGGTTTCAGTTATTAGATAACTAAAACCATGGTCGATATCCATTGATTTTGTGGATCTGGTGCTTTACTGGAGTCGAGTTTTCCATCAACTTGTATTTGACCACGACATTTGCGTCCGAGAGGGTGACATTGGCGTTGGTGGCGTTATTATAATTATTGAGATGTCGAGCCTCTTTTGATAGTTTATCTACGTTGCCTGTAATGTTGACATGCGCTGGCAGCCATTGAAGAATGCAGATTTTGTCCTGACTATGAACCTCATTTAGGTCAAAGTGGATCTCACCGGTGATATGGGAGCTTCCATCCAAGATTGCCTGTAGGTCTGCCCTCCAGTCACAGAAAGCAAAGAGTCCCTTTGACTCGAATGACATGACTAGCATATAAAAGTGTAAATTTAACCATGGCTTAAGTATATGGGAGGATTCCAGTCTCTAAACCTGCTTCGTAGATTAGGAATACAGTTCCCTGTTCTAGCTCTGTCTTGATTCAGCAAACTAAACGGTAATCTTCAATACGGCTCTCTTATAAGCGCCATTTTAAATCTGGAAAATGTGGATTTGAATGATATAAACCTCTGTCTTGTGTAATATATTAAACGATGGCTCAAGATAACATGTACAAAACTGTAGAAGGTAATGAGTCGAAAACAGATTCGAATGGACTTCGAAAGATCAAAGGAAACAATTATCAAATTAATAACAATTGCAGAAAGATGTCAAAGATGACCAAAACAAGATTATAGCACATTATTGACAGAAACTGGAAGATTATTCGGACAAAGAACTGTTGAACTATCCTTTCTAATAAGTATGTCGAAGCCGACATATAAAGCAAACTTGAGCAAACGATGGGTTGGATGGACCTGAGATGATAATCGCATACAAAATGTTTGTAGTTTACAGGTTCTATAGATATAAAGTCAACGCTGGTTATAACAACTTCACGCGTCCCATCAAAAATGATGGTTACAGCGAATGGTCGCTCTAATGAAAATTGATAAAATACGTTGTAAACTATCATCATTTGCGTGAAAAATAAGATTTTTATACAAATTTCATTTTAGAGCCCGATTACAATGTACATTGTACTGTTTTCTTTGTTATCATATAGGCATTGGCACAATAAGTCATATAGGCATTGGCACAATAAGTGTACCCAATTTAAATAATCGATAATTTCTTAAATAAAAATTAGTCCCTTCCTTCTCGTTCCCGTCAAAATTTCGGGGTGAGATTTTATCTTATATTCTTCGTGCCCGTGATATTGCCGGGCTGGAGTGTTTAAAAGTAACCCATCAAAAAGATTAAAACAATCCATTTCATTTAACAAGACAATTTTTTATTTCTTATTTTACTTACCAGATGGCAGCACCAGATTATTTATAATGTAATTGGGAATGGGTTTTTTTATACTAGATGTGGCAGATCAAGAAGTAAATGGATTCCTCCGGAAAAAAATAGGTACTTTTCTTACCATTTTCTTAAAAATTATGCGATCGTTAAAGGATTGAAAGTAAAAAGTAATGAAATGACAAAAAATTTGGTCTTACATTTACTTCTTAGGAAAATAATCAGAAGTTGTTGGACTATTTTACGTAGTTGATATGTATTTAAACCAAAATTTTCCATCTCAGTTAAAGTTCGGGAGAGTGAGTTAGGGATGTTGTTTCCGGATTTAACGACTGTAAGCTCCTTTACTTGGAATGTTTAAAAAAAATTAAAAGGGATTCCACAGAGCTCGAGGTGGTCTTTCGTTAACGTGCTGGCCTTCGGTGATGAGGGTGCTCGGGTCGAATCTCGGCGCGTGCCATTAAATACCTCCGTGTCTGAGCCGGATATGGGCACGTTAAATCCTTAGACCGGAAAGTCACTCTATGAAGGTCAGTGAGGGTTGGAGCGTGTACGATCCCCCCAGGTGTCGCCCTTGGGGTTGCTGGGTGAAAATTGAGGTGGCAACTAGCTAAAACGGACTTCGACCCTTGTGGTGCTATTCAAAACGGGAGTTCCACACTTCAGCCCGGAGCCTATAGGTTGCCAGGGGGCATAAGAAATAGCAACAACAAAAAAAGGGATTCCATTTCAGACTTTTACCTTTGGTCTTCCCACATAGTACAGTGGATAGCGTTCTGAGCTTCTACGCAGTGGGTTGGTGTACAAATCCCGAATAAGCCTTTGCCGTTTTCAAGTCTTCCACCTCATAGGGAGCAACGCTGGTTAACCTATATGATGTTCCCATAATAAAGTAGCCATGAAGACTTCACTCTCAATTAAAAAAGTCGAAAGTCTCACAACAAGTGCCTCGTATTAGAAAAAAGTAAAATAAAAAGAAACTTTAGCCGAGGTCGTCAGAAAGACATTGTATAAATATTGATGAAAAAGTCAAGATAAACTAAGACACACACACACACACACACACACATATATATATATATATATATATATATATATATATATATATATATATATATATATATATATATATATATATATATACAATATACTATATATATATATATATATATATATATATATATATATATATTCTATATTCGCATATTCTTGAGGAAAACTTGAGGTTACTGTGACAACAAACTGACGAACAATCGCTTCTAACAGGGCGTATTAGAGCTGCCTTATAAAGACTAGAGACTAGAACTAGAGAAAAGCATGGAGGGTCTTCCGAAAGATGAAAATTGTTTAAAAATTCTCTTATATTTCAGATATTATAGATATACGAGTATTAATGGAGCTACTAACTTGCACATACACATTAAAACTTTTTTTGTATTTTCAAATGGGTATATGCAGTTATAAATGGCATAAAGATGACGTTCGTATAATAATATTAGCTTTCCTAAAATCCCTCGTCTTACAAACAAATAAAATGGTATCGGAGTTCAAAAACTGTATGACAACACCTTAAAAATCAAGTAAAGAGCAGTATTGCGCATTTGTGTTATTATTAACAAAAACTGTGAATACATCTACCTAAATTTTTCAGGCTTTTAAATTTGAAAGCATATTCTCATCAAATAAACGTTCCCTGAAACATAGCACAATTTTTAAAATAAAGTTTTTGATTTTCTTAATGAAAGAGAGAAACTAAACCGACTTGGGAAAAAAACTCGAAATATAAAAAAGAAAACACTTTCTTCTCTATTTTTTTTAGAGCGACCCACTTTTTGCGTTTGCAAAAAATATGCGGTAGTTAATTAAAATTGAAATGTCAAACGTAAATTATCACAGAAAGGAATTAAGTTGCAGTGATATTAATGTTTCGTCAAAACTTAAGGGATTATTTATATTCTTAATTGCTCTGATTGAGGTGAAAGTCTTTTTCCTTATTTGTTCCCGTTTCCAATAATAATTTTTGAAATATGAAGTGTTTTTTAAATATTTTTAAAAGAAAAAGGTATTTAAAAATTAAGTTTTAAGAATAAAAAAAGGAGAATTTTGTGACATTTAAAACAATTGCGTCTTTTTTGTAGAATTTTTAATGAAAAATGAAAGGTATATTATGTTTGGGACTTTACAGGATTAAAATTGTATGGTTAAATTGTTATTCTGTTCGCATGGTGGAATTAAAACCGATTTCTATGCAAAAATAAGACCTTTTTTCTTTCGTGTCTTTGTTTTGAAGAAACGAGTTTAAAATATTAAATGTAAAAAACTTTACTTGTTGGAAAATTTTTAACAATCATAAAGTCAATTTTAAGGTGACTGCCTACGTTCGGAGCGAATTTTTTTAAAATCTTTTTTTAAGGTTTTTTGGTCTTTTATGGTAAAATAGCACTTAAAAATTAAAAAAAGAAACAAAAATTTACCAGATAATAACCATATATTTTTATAATTTTTAATGAAATTTAGCTAAAACGCCTATCACTATACACAAAATTATAACGCTACTATTTTAATTTCCTTCGCATAGATGATACATGACAGTTATCATCAAAATGACCTACAATCTAAGAAAAAAATTTAAAGTAAGACACACAATTTTTTGTTCCAATATGAAAATTTCCCCCGATACGTCATTTCTTTCTTTATATAAACAGTCTCAAATTTAAAAAAAACTATTTATTCTACATCAATTATTCTACGTAAGTTCATTAACAATAGCGTCTAAAACATTTCCTGAAAAAAATTTCAAATTATATACATTATTATGTGAGATAGCATGATAACGGTATAGATTTGTGCTAAACAACATAATTCTGAGAAAAACGCATTAAAATTTTTTGTCATTTCAATTTTGCAACAGACGATGTTTTTTAAACAGCTATAACTTTGCTTCTAATTGATGTAGAAGAAAACCAAAATGGTTTTGAAAAGAGAAAAGATTGAATTACACGAATCTTTCAAAACGTTATGGGAACGTTACATGCGTGGACCGGAAAGTCCCCGTGAGTTGATTTATGGGTGGGAGGAAGATACGAGCCCCTTAGAAGTCAATTTTGGTGTGCTCGGTAAAAATTGTGGTTGCATGAGGTAAAACGTCCTTTGTGGGGCCCAACAAGCGTGAGATAATCATGAATGGCAACCTTTCGCCTTGCAGCCTGCAATGGTTAGGATTTATTCGATCAGGGACATTAGTAACAACAGCAAAAAAAGTTGTCAGACTCTCGTCTCCCATTCTTAAGGTGAGTAATAGCGTCTTCAATAAGCCCAAAATAAACGCAAACAGGTGTCGAACGATATACACCTTTGGAGATGTACGACAAGTACGCGAGTCATTTAGAATGATTTGTGAAACCCATTAGCGGCGCGCTTTTCCCTTGGAAAAGTCGGCATGAAAGAAATTCACCATAGGTGGTCTGCAGAGGGCGGAACCGGAAAAGGGACGGTATTCGAGATGGTTCGAGAAAGGGCTGAGAAAAGGGCTGAGGAATGCATAAATAACGACGTGTTGCGAATGAGGGGGAGAATAGACGGGGACTGTTGAAAGGTCGCCACGCGTACGGAGAGACGGGGTCTCGTTTGGACTTTGAATAATGAACCCCGCTCTCAGGAGTGTATCAATGTTCTTCGGAATGAACCTTTGTAAGTGATTATTTAACCAAGATTTTAATGTTTCAATAAACTAGATGTAAATAAGAGTTGGTTCTACAGTTATGATTACTTCAACAAGATAATGATTTGTCGGATCACGACCATAAAGGTTAACAACGTCCTTCAGTAACTTTTCACATGGTTAACCATTTTTAACCAATTTCCTGTCACAGGTAGCAAAGTAAAGCTAGCTCAACTTTAACAATTGAGGTATTTTTTTCTAAAATGCACCTTTTAGAATTTAGCTACATAAGCTCCTTTATGTTTTTAAATTTTTCTTGATTCCATTCAAAAGGACGCACGTCTTGTTAACGTCGTAAGCGTCGTGTTAATAACGCTTTTCTTAACACTTTACCAAACTTATACATGTATATGTCATGAATAATTTGTTTGGAGTATAATTATCTGTTCTGACCAACTTCCCGATTGCATTAATGTTCTCCTTCCAAACACTCCAGGTAAACACTTTTTTATTACTTTGTCAGTAGAAACAAACTTTACTGACATTTTGATGATTTATAATCCGTCTGTATAGAATATTTTCTCTACATCAGCAATCAATGAAATTAAAGGTAAATAATAATCATATTTAACATTGACTATAGAATATGAACAATTAAAAATGGTATTTATTAATTATCGTGTACACCTACAAATTGTGAAATTATTGCTTCCAATACGTCAATTCGACAGTCAGTTCGCCATAGCAACTAAAGCCTACTGGTGTTAATGGTGGGGAAAATGCTGCCACCATAATTTTGATCTAGCATCTCCTGATACGACATCTGGGGAGTTAGTAACCTGCTCCCCTACAAACTTATTTAGAGGGAGTGTCTGTTCTACAGAATTAATAAGACCGTACCCGGCGTAGACACAAGAGCATTCAGCGGCCATATTGAAGATGTTCATGCTCTCTGCGAGTTTCATTTATTTATGACTTATAAAGAAGGTAATTACGCATTTGAAAAAAAAATTTTAGTTCTAATATTCGCTGAAAACGACAAATTAGGCTTTAAATTATTTATAAAATGCTTCATATAACCACAAAACACCATTTAACCACCACATGAAGCGTTTATAGATGAATAAAAAATATCTTGGAATTAATAAATATTTAAAAAATTGTAAATGACTTAAAAGAAAAAGTATTGAAAGCAATTTCGTTTTCAGCTTCAAAGTTTGAGACGAATGAAATCTATTTATCTTTAATATTTACGAGTGTATTTATTTTTTTAAGAAAGATAATATCAAAAATTCTTAGCTCTCTGAAAAGAAGAGCTTAATCAAGTTACAGCCTCAAGATTTTTAAAAATTGTATTACATACGTTCAGAAATATACAATTAAGATGCATATACTGCGGAAATTAGTATATATATATATATATATATATATATATATATATATATATATATATATATATATATATATATATATATATATATATCCAACACTATGCCTTTACAAACCATGACAATTGCGCTGCCATATACCGGTCCTTTTTTAGGGATATTGGCGGAAAGTTATCGGGTCCCAGGTTCTCTGCAGCTGAAGAGAATGAACGTGCAGGCTGTATGGCTACTCGAATGTGAAATTCCCACTGAAATCTGGTCAAAGGGTAATGACTGCACCATGCTAAATGGCCGCACGTCTCTCCGCATGTCTGACAGACGGTCCCTGACTGGTGAGAGTTTTATTGATAATATCTAATAGCTCTATATTTGACTTTTCAGGGGCACAGTTGGCCCGCGGTTCATTTTTATGGACGAAGACACTCGTCCACATAACGCTCATCTAGTCGAAGATTATCTTGCATATGAGGATATTCGCTGGATGGTTTGACCATCCAGATATCCAGGCCGAAACTCCATTGAACATGTCTGGGACTCTCTTGAGAGGCAATTGCAGCTGGCCATCCGAGAATCAATAGGAGATGAAAACTGCGTTATTCAAAGTGTGGGATCGACTGCCACAGGAACTCCTCAAATTGCCTCGTTTCTAGTATGTCATCGTGATTTGACAGCTATATGACTATGAGAGGGGGCCATACCTCATATTAGAGTGATTTTGTGTTAGATCTTGCAACGTGGGTTTTGGACTTAGCTGATGAGCCTAACTGACGATCCTGCTTGCCTACCATGAATATCGTATAGCACAATTATTTCTCTCATATAACTGTGCATTCATATGAGAATATGAATACACAGTTATATCTCTACAGTTATACACAGTTATATCTCAGTTACAGTATCTCTCATATAACTGTGTATTCATATTCTGTGTCTAACTACTAATTGACTCAGTTCCTCACAGGACATGGAAATTTTAAGAGCTATTTGAGTAGATTCAAATTGTGTTCGGCGACCCCCTGTGACTGCAGCGTTGGTGGCGAGGAAAATGCTGAACATGTTCTGTTTTTATGTTCGAAGTACCGCAGGGAGAGAAACATTTTTAAATTGGCTCTTAAGGACTTAAATATTAAATGGCCTCCCAATTTCTTTTCGCTCGTTTCTGGGAAGTGTGCTTTCGGCTTATTTTTTGAATTTATTGTAAATATTTGTAATTCTTCTTAGTTTCTTTTATTTCTTTTACTTTGTCTGTTTCTTATGTTTTCTTAGTGTTTTATACTTACCTCTGTAAGTCCCGTGTGATACTTTGTGGTACACGGGAATTTTATGTGTATTTTTTTAATTAAAAAAAACTGTGTATTCATGCCAAATTTCATTAAAATCTGCACATTAGTTTGCCAAAAATAAGATGAAATGCGCAAATTCTCTTAATTTTTATGCATTCCTTGATAAAACAGGATAGTGTTTAGAGCTAATATGTCCTACGGCCTTTAGTACTTGTAGAAGCGAAGTTAAATTTTTAATGTTCTATTTTCAGTCAGCTAACGTAGGGAAAATTATTTAGGTTCCCTACTGGTTAATACGCTGATAAACTTCTTTCTTAAAGTGCAATTTTATCTCAAACTACTAAAATCAAGCAATTTGTATTGTACAATTAAGCAAACTGTTATAATTTCCCCCCACTGAAAACCTAATCCTGCCTGTAATTCTCGTTTGTACAATAATAATAAATGACCAACATGCAAAGCCCATTGTTGCCTGCAAGCGACTCATTATATCCGTCCAGCAGAACCTTTGAAGACTTGATTGTGACAACAACCTGATTCCCCATATTTGAATTCGGACCAATTTAATTCGCTGCTACCGCATAAAACGGGGGCAAATTTACCCAATTCATTTCGGTATCTAGACGGTCATTAGGATCGAACGTGTCTAACGGCATTTGTTGAACAAACATATTTGATGTGTGCAAAGCATCAAGCTTAATTTCTTCACTTTTTCTCGTATTCTTAGACTGAGGTCTATGGAGAAAATTATCTTGTTCTCTATTTACTTATTTTTAAATCCCTGCTTGGGTGTCATAGAGAATGTATTATAGAAAGAAACAACAAGTTTCCTTTGCAAACGTCGAAGAAACATTAGTTTACGTCTAATAATTCTTTATTATAAATCTAAACCATTCATTAAGCACCTGAAAATACAAAGGAAATTGTATTGTTGCGAGGACCAAATAAGCTGAGAGATGCGGCTCTGGTTTATAATGAAACCACAAAGGTTGGAGTCCAATTTGGCCAGGTGCCACCTCAGGTTTGACCTAACATCCCCTGGGGTAAATCTGGGGGATCGTACCTTCTCCTACCCTCTCTGACCTTATAGAGGGACTTTCCTGTCTACGTATTTAACGTACCCGCATCCAGCCTACACACGGAGGTATTTAATGGCGCTTGTCAGGATTCGATTCGAGCACCCTCATCTCTGAGAGCCGACGCGAGACCACTAGGCTATCTCGGGCCAAAAAAATTTTAGAGTTGCCAAATAGTACGCTACAAGCTTACTATTCAACATCTCTAAGAATAATCAGCTTTAAGCTTATTTTTAAATATGTTTTAGATGTTTTCGTAAAAGCATTTTTGTATTTGTAAAAGCCTTTCAGCTTTATATGTCTATGTATCTGGGCACGTAATGTATTTGTAATATTGTATTGCATTTGTAAATGTCTTTGAAATGCATTTGTTAAATAATTTTTTTAATTTTACCTTAAAATACATATTTTTTCATTAGATTTACTTTCAAAATTTTTATATCTAAATCTTCTTAAGGAATTACATATATGCTACTTTATGCCATTCTCAAACAACGCCATATTAAAAGACACCACATCGAATCGAGTATGAAAAAGATGTGTCTCTTAATAGAAAAATTATTAATGACTGCTTTCTAAAACTTTGAACACAAACAATTTAGAAAAGCGTTTTAATTAAATTTTAATACCAGAATCAAACAGAAAAATATAAAGCAACGGTATACTGCCTGCGTAAATACAGTTTAATTATTGTTAACTATATTTTTGTATTATTAAATAGAAAGGAATATATATAAGTGTATAAATACTCAATTCATCACAAAAAATATATCATTTATATAATCGATTAATCCATGGAAAACAAGTTAATATTCATGCCTTAAATGAAATACACCTTGAATGTAATTTAATAAACAAATAAACATTAGAACACTTTTGTATGTAGATAAAAGGTATAACTTAAATTAAAAAAGACTAAGATTTATGTTATTTTAATATATTTATTATGGAACAAAAGTACTTGTTGAAGAAAATTTTTCAATTAAAACGAGAAATTAATTTAAATAATGTTCCCTTATTGGAATATCATATAAACCCGAGAAACGACTCATGATATATCACACTAATGAATTTTTTTTAAATAATTGAATTAAAACTAAAATATTTGTAGATGGTAAATTATTCCTTTGAAATTTTTAAAATAAAGAATGTCGATCTATCCCGTATTAGATGAAAGATGCACTAAGAGATGTTCCTCAGTCATTTTTTAATGACATGATTTGATTAACATGTAGCAGATTCAGAATACCATTTTATTATTAATTTCAAGAATAAGCATTCTGTATATTATCAAATAATTTTGCATGACCCATCTTATTCACGATTCATTCATTTTTATAATCACGAGTAATTAATTCATTATAATGTATAATGACTTTTTTAATGTTTCATTATTATTCCTCCCAAGTATTTTAAATGTAGTTGTAAAATAAATTTTTTTAAAAAGATAATTGAATAATACTTTCTATATTTATTTCATTCTAGATATACTTCTAATTATATCAATTAGTACTTTTTAATTACTTAATATTTAACGTGATTTTAAAAAATGTCAATTCCTAAAACAGTTAACAACGTAACTGTTATATATATATATATATATATAACAGTTACGTATATAACACAACGTATATATATATATATATATATATATATATATATATATATATATATATATATATATATATATATATATATATATATATATATATATATATATATATTAATTATATATATCAAAACAAAATCCAGAAATCGCTTAAAGGCATCTGATGACTTACCCGTGGCTTTTTCAAATAAAAGAGCCTCGTTTTAAACAGATAATAATTATGAGCAAACAACAACGTAGCCATTAAAAATGTAGATATTATTTTATATGTAATAATATAGTATGTATTGTAAACGTATTAATTTTTATGCAATAAATAAATTATCTTGGAATAAATGTCTTTTCCTAAATAAAATAATAGAATCACATTTTACAAGGAGTTGCGACAGCTTATTTTCAGATTCAAGGGGGTGTTGACAATTAAAAAAGTGAAGTACCACTGCTTTAGAGGAAATCGAGACAGAAAGGGCCTGTTCACATAGGAGTCCGTTTCATTGCGTTAAGGAAAAGATGACGTTGAGATGAAAATAAACCAATCATAGGCCTCCAAACGATTAGCAATGAAATTTTCAACGCCTATGATTGGTTTATTTTTGTCTCAACGTCATCTTTTCCTTAACGCTAAGCAACGGACTCCTATGTGAACAGGCCCAAACTTAGTGACCAGAATAAGTAGCATTTTTATTTAACTTCCTGGGCAAAATAAACTTACTAGAATATCCTTCGGGTATATAACATAATATTTCTTTCAAACATTAGGTCATATATTAAGTCATCTTGATGTATTATTAACAGGAACATGATCAAGAATAAACATTAATTTCCATAAACATTAAGCGTTATTATTTAAATTTAACTTGTAAATTAAAGCTTTTAATGAAATGTAAACTTTCATGTGTAATATTTCTTCAGGCTACTGAACATTAAGTTCGATTGTAAGTATGGAATAATAACAAATGTTCAATTTTCTGAAGAAATTAAAATGTCTATAGATATAACCTCTTTCAGTGATTTCTATGAAAGATCTAAACCTCTTACAACAACTTTATTTGCCAATTAAATCCTTTATTACAGGTAACTGTAACATACTGCTTCTTAACATCCAGAAGAAGAAAACAAAAGTTTGGCAACTAGCGTTGGACTAATTAATAACTCTTCATCACTCCAAGGAGCAAAAGATTTTCTCTGTGGACAACTGCCACACATTAGCACAAGTACATTACAATGGTGTTAATTTTGTTTGCGGTAATTTATCCTTTAATGATATTATGGCTATTAATCCAAGCTATGCAAAGAAAGATTTATTGTGTGTAAATCAAATCAGTACATATTCCTTTTCAAAAACATTGTTGAGTGCCAAATGTTGTTTACATATTCTGATTTGTCTTCCATGTGCAATAAATCGTAACGTATTCATGAATAACGTTTTATTATAAAACTGCGAGGTTTTGGTCGTCAGGCAACCATTTTAATTCTGCTACATGAGTAAAGTCTAAACAGATTCCGAATGTAATTTTTAGACTCCTCTGTAATTGGAAAGTGACTATACTTTAAAAGTAAATCCTCATTTGAAAATAGGAATCATGAAGTAATTTTTGTCTCACTCAAATCTTTTTTACACGGTAGTGTTTTGCTCTATCAGAGTATTTATATGGAATTTAAAGCACCTATTTGCGAAACTATTTGAAGATACGGTGTAAAAGTAGCCCTTCTAAAGTCTGCAATAAAATATAAAATTTGTAATTAATTTTAATATAAGGAACACACGTGTGTTTCTCGGTAAAGACTATTTAAGTTAAAGATTCCATGGTTCATGAAACATTTACACATAATGTACTCGAAAAGTTCCTAACTTTTAAATACTGTTTAGAATGTAGCTTGCAACGGTAATAACAAATTTAAAATGATCCTGGTACAACCACATAATAGTTAACATCTAGGCTTATAAAAGCATTTATAATTCCTTTTTAGATAGAAATATTAAAAACAACGGTCGCATTGGCCCAGTTGGCAAGAGCAGTGGGATAGTCATATGAGAGTCACTGGTTTGATGCTCGTCTCTGACAAATTCATTGCCGTGTAGAGTAATGGCGGCTGGGGCACGTAAAATCTGTCGTGGCTGAAATGTCCTCCAAGTTCGCAAAATTACCTCCGGAGGTGCGAGGTCAATTATTCGGGTGTCGTCACTTGACTCTGTTCAAAATTACGGGACTGGTCCTTTGGCCAAGTCGAACTCCGACCCTTGTGGTGCCAGTCAAAACAGGAGCCGCGCCTTCATTGGGGACTTGATTTGATGTTTCTGTCGATTAAGGTGACTGCCTAAGTACGGAGCCAATTTTTTTAAATAAATTTTTTAAGGATTTGTTGGTCTTTTGTGGTAAAATAGCACTTTAAAATTAAAAAAAAATTAGCAAAAACGTTCCTGTAAATAACATACTTTTTTATAAATTGGTCAATTTGAAGTAAATTTTAATGAAATTTAGCTAAAACGCCTATCACTCTGCACAAAGTTCTAATGCTACTATTTTAATTTCCTTCTCGCACGTGATAAATATGACAATTATCTTCAAAATGACCTATAATCTACAAGAAGTTTTCAAATTCAAAAATAATACAGACAATTTTATGTTCCGATATGAAAATTTTTCCCTATTCGTCATTCATTTCCTTATAAAAACGACCTCAAATAAAAAAACTATTTATTATACGTCAATTATTGTACGTCATTTCATTAACAATAGCATCTAAAACATTTCCTGACAATTTTATCAAATTTTATGCATCATTATGTGAGATATCATGATAACGGTAGAGATTTGTGCTAAAAAACATAATTCTGTGAAAAACGCATTAATAAAGTTGTTTGTCACTTCAATTTTGTAGCAGACAATGTTTTTTTGAATAGCTGTAACTCAGCTTCTAATATGAAATCTAATGATAATTCTAATCCAAAGGATTTTTTGGTCTTTTGTGGTAAAATAGCATTTCAAAATTAAAAAAAATGAGCAAAGACGTACCTGTAAATAACACACTTTTTTATAAATTGGTCAATTTTAAGTAAATTTTAATGAAAATTAGCTAAAACGCCTATCACTCTGCACAAAATTATAATGCTGCTATTTTAATTTCCTTCTCACACGTGATACATATGACAATTATCTTCAAAATGACCTACAATCTACAAGAAGTTTTCAAATACAAAAATAATACAGACAATTTTATGTTCCAATATGAAAATTTTCCCCTATTCGTCATTCCTTTCCTTATAAAAACGAATTTATAATGTTGTTTGCCACTTCAATTTTGTAGCAGACAATGTTTTTTTAAAATAGCTGTGACTCAGCTTCTAATCTGAAATATAATGAGAATTCTAATCCAGACTGAAAATCAAAACGGTTTTGAAAAGAGAAAAGATTGAGTTACACGATTCTTGCGAAAAACAAAATTTCAAAAAATGACTTTTTCAATGTAGGCAGTCCTCTTAAGTAGCATAAGCAACAAAAACAACAGCATGCAGTAGAACACGATTTTACGTTGTCCGTTTCGTACGTTATCCCACTTCATACGTCATTTTCTGCTGGTCCGTGAAAATTGCCTATACTATGCTTAGATTATGTTTTAACCCCGGTTTTACGTTTTCCCGTTTCGTACTTTTTTACCGTTGGTCCGATGAAAAACGTAAAATCGGGATTCCACTGTATAAAAAACAGGATTTAGGAAATTAGAATAATTTTTTTGGAGTTTATTGATTATACTTCCTTCATAAGACAATCGAATGTAATAATCTTATATTCTGCTTTAAAATGACCATGGGGAGGTTACTATTTATGATATGTTTAAAATTCGCAGTAGATATTCATACATCGGCAGATTTTAATTATTTTCAAATTTTAATAGCTCTCCAAACAATGTTTTGTATTACTACTACAAAAAATGTATTGATGAACATTTATCCATTTATTTTAATAATATCATCGAACGCAATAATCTTACATTATATTTTAAAGTGATCTAGGGATTATTAAAATTTCTTACCTCATATTTAAAAGCAAAGCAAGCATAAAAAGATCTGCAAACTGACTTTAAACAGTTTGAAATATTAATTACTGCATAGCTAATGGTTTGTAATGCACGTTCAAAAATATTCATATCGATTTATTGTAGTTCGGTAATAGTTTAATGAAAATCCAGTTTAGTAAAGTTTACACATTTAAAATTTTTTATCCGTACTACAGTTTCAAATGTTAATGAATGTTACTTACACACACACACACATATACTATATATATATATATATATATATATATATATATATATATAAGCAAAATAAAAACTTAATATAAAGGAGCCAGAATGAAATAGCAAGACCGCACGGAAAGCAAGTGCTGAAAGTATAACAATTGTACAACAGAATATGAAGGCCTTGTAGGTAATGTACCGGGGGGAGTTGTGACCCCCCTCTCCGGTTAAAACATGTTTTTATGCCTAGGCAACACTCCCGGAGGTCTCTACAATTCCATAAACCTTATTGAAGTTGAAAACATACTTAAAACTAAAATATGAATTGCAAAAGAAAGCCTAACTGCCATACCTGCTACAAACCACAATGTATTCAATAACTAAATGAACCAAACACTAAAACTACAAATATAATATAGACATCTCACACTTACTACACCAGTTTCAGCCAATACTCAATTACAGGCACAGTTATACGCTTCCAAAAACTTGGTTAAAATGTCGTTTAGAAATAGACGTGGAAAACCTCTTTCACTAGCCCTTTTCATGAATTTGTTTATATTGATGTTAAAATTTGTAACATTAGAATGTAATCCTCTACTTCTAATTAAATAATTTAAAATAATATTCCGTTTTATGTTTTTATGTATACTACTGTCCCATGACATAATTCTGACAGTCTCAAAGCCATATCCATCTCGTTTTTCATACATACGGTAAGTTAAGTTATTCTGATCATCGATGTTTAAACAGAAATAGAGAATGACCAAATTACCCTTGTTGTCACGTTTAGAATCCACTAGTTCTAAACACTCTGGGTAAAAACTCAAACAAAGTGAAGTAATATTTTCTTTAAAAACTATTAGTATGTCATCAACATACCGAAAAAAAGTAGATCATTTAAGAGCATTACATTTTTTTTCATAGAAGTGCAAATAAATGTCGGCAAGAGCAGAGGAACATCCTCCTCCCATAGGGATACCCTGAATCTACTTATAAAAATACGTACCATTATATAACACTGTCTCATACAAAACCAAATCCAGTAGAGCCCCTTTATATTCAGTATTTATTTTACTTAAAGAGTACATTTTTTACGATCAGTTTAGCGCAGTAAATAATGATTACTCTTATCGTTTTTGTCAATTTTATTTTCTTTATGCATTTGCAACTTTTATATATATATATATATATATATATATATATATATATATATACAGGGTGGTTATAATTAAAGTTTCACTTTGAGATGGTCATAAAAGGAAAACTTCTGGACCTAATGTTATAAAACTTGGTACTAGTTTAAAGAAGGTCAAGGGAATTTCTTTTCCGCCAAAAAAAAAGAGTTCACAATCTCACTACCAGGGGGAAATGGCGCTGTATGCAATATTGTTAAACGAAATAAGACAATGAGAACTATGAAACTATGAACTATCGTAACAATGAGAACTCTGACAATCAGGCTCACTTTTATCTGGAAAATCAAATGACGTGTAAAGTGCATCTGCATAAATCATTTGCTTCTTCCTACCGTAGGCCAATTACTAGCCATTGCGGTTTTGCATAACCTCACAAACAGTTTCGTTTTACAAATGATTAAAAACGTATTAAACGGATATCGTCATGTCTTAGGGCCGAATTCAGGCTTCAAAATTCACAAATTAGCGATCTGTAAAAAAACGATTTCCGGAATGCGACCACTTTAAATGGTAATTTTATTTAGGTCAATGTTTCTTTTAAGGGTATACAAAATGTTAAACCTGTGCAACAACAGGTTAAGTTAGATTCCGACCCTTATTTCGTTTAACGATATTGCATAGAGTGCCATTTCCCCCCTGGTGGTGAGTTTTTAAACTTTTTTTTGGCGGAAAAAAATTCCCATGACCTCCTTTAAACTATTACCAAGTTTGATAACATTTGGTCCAGTAGTTTTCCTTTTATCACTATTTCAAAGTGGAACTTTATATAACCACCTTGTATATATAATGGAAAGGCATTTACATTTTATATGTATATGCATCTCACATGTAAATATTAAAAAAAAATATTTTTCTTCAGACTGCCTCATGCTATCAAATTTTTTTATTAAAAAAAATTCGATGTTTTTTCTATTTGAATTTTCCCTTGTCTTTTACAAGAGGGCGAGAAATTGAGCAAGCTTATTTTAAGTAAGGATGCATACCATTACAAACGCGGTTTACCAACATTGTCTTTCAAAGTAAAAGAAGATTGGATTAAAGCCGTCACCACCGTAATGATTATTAATTACAGAACAACGAGTTCCGAAGTTGGGAAATTAGAACGCATCTTGTGGAAGACTTAGAAAAGTTGCAAGTGTAATGCAATTACTAAACCGATGAAAAGTATGATAATTGTATCAGCTATTTATCAGTCAAGTATATATTGTTTCAAACAAAGCAGTTGTGTTAATGCTCTTTATCCATAAAAATTAATAAAACAAGAATGATTTTATAAACCTATATATGTTTGCTCAAGGTGCAATGAATGTTATATTCATGCATGAATTATTCTTGGAATGTAACTTCTATTAATTGCAATATTTTATACATATTGAATATACTGAAAATGAATACAAGAATATTAGTACAGAAATACATTCTCTAGTTTGCTAGCATGAGATTCACTACGTTTTGCTTCATTAATCCGATTTTCCAGTAAACTGGAGATTGAGTTACCGTTCCTATATTCTAATATTTAGTTGCAATATATTTAATATGTATGAAGCATTGCAGTAAACAAAAGTTCCAAAATACTTCATGCAGGAATTTGAGATTAATTACTTACTTACACACACACACACACGCAAGTGAATATATATGTATTTGTGTGTTTTCTGTGTTTAATATGAAAGCACTTGAAGAGGATAAATTTATGAGACCCAAGGAGCAAAGCGAGATTTTCAATTTTGTTCCCTAACAAGAACTCTAAGTTTGAATGCAACAGATATATTGACGTTTTAAGCTAAAGGGCAAACATAATCTCGCACAATAGACTTACAGATATGGTAATCAAAACCACCTGACAGATAACGAAACTAACTACTCCCTTTGTGGTCAACTAGTGTGATTTGAACCAGAACCACATACGATTTCATCCGTTTCCTATGCTTGCATTCTACTTAGATTTATGAAGATACGAGCATGCTTCAGGAAAGAAGAAACTGAAAAAACTGGAAAGTCACTGAACAAACTATTTATCGCTAATTTCTCAAAAAATGTAAGTAATGAGCGTTACCCAATTAGTGTTATTTTAATTTTTTAATTTAGTTAATAATTTTTTATTTTTTATTGTCTATATTTTTTTATTCATTTGGTTTTGCATGAAAACGCTGTTGTTGTTGTTGTTGATTCTAATGCCCCCTAGCTGGAAGTTCCATACCATGTCCATATAGGCTTCGGGCAGAAGTGTGCGGCTTCGCAAGGGCACCACAAGGGTCGGAAGACGTCATAGCTAGTTTCCGCCTCAGTTTTGACCGATCATCCGCAGGAGCGACATCTGGGGGGATTCTACCTTTTCTCACCCTATCTGACCTCATAGAAAGACTTTCCAGTCTACGGATTTAATGTGCCCATATCCGGCGTAGACACGGGGGTATTTAATGGCGCGTGTCGGGATTTAATCCGCGTACCCTCAGCACCGAAAGCCAGCACGCTACCGCAAGGCTACTCCCACAAGGAATAGAAATAAAGATGAAGTAAAGATACTACATCGGAAAGTTCTCGAATAATTTGAATAAATCATTGCCAGTCATGAGGCATTTGCCTCACTATAAGTAGAAGTACAGAAGTCACTATAAGTAAAGCCGAAAACTAGTTTTCGGTATTTTGAGCTGTCACTAAGTTCTTTGCACTGATGAAGAAGCTTCTGTGCAGCTTCGAAACGGCCGTATGCAAAATTGCACCTTACTGCTATTTGTGCTTTATTTACTTTGGATTTCCTGTTTATTCAATATATAATATACAATTAAGAGTGTCGCCCAGTGGCTATGTGGTTAAGGCATCAGTTCGTCACGCCGGGGGCGCAGGTTCGATTCCCGTATAAGAATTGGTTGTATTCTAGGGAACCGGTCAGTCTTCCGCCTGCAAAACAATTCTTGTGGGATTTGTGTGTTTCTATTTCTTTCTATTCATATGTACACTGGACTGGGGTGCAATGTTATCATCCCCCACGGACATTAGCAAAAAAAAACTGAGAGTGGACCTGACACATAATAACATCCCAAACGCCTTGCCTATTGGAATGGCAAATGGTCAGAAACCTTTACAAAAATGATTTCATCTCAGTTTCATTCGACCCATGCTTTACGCTACTCAAGACAACGGAGTTTTTGAACATCTATAAGTTTCGCCTAATTCTTTATTTGTTATAGAGAAAACTGAAAGGGAAAACAACATTATACATATCGTGTTTTTTATTCGCAATTCATACACAAATTTAAAATTCTATTCATGTAGCAATAATTATTGTGGCGTTAATATAGCTGCTAAGCCTAGCAAAAGTTACTATGGTTGTATACAAGTTATTTGATTTTTTTTAATAAAAAGGAAATGTACAATTCTATTACCATTGTAAAATAATAAAACTATTTCAGAGATAATACTAAGTGTTCATAAAACATAATATTCAGACACGATTTTTTTCTATTTCTTTTTACTACATTCACATTCTCAAAGTTTTTAAGGCATTATTAGAAGAACAATGCAATAGGGGAAAAAAGAATTTCTTTTAACAGGTGAAGGATTAAGTTACACAATAAAATTTCATTCTTCGTGTATACTCAACAAATTGAAGAAATGAACACACACCAGAACGCAGAAAATTACAATCTGAGACAAAGTGAAGTTAATTTCCGTTGAAATCAGATTTATGACTCTTTTCTTCTAACAGGTCTCAAAAGCGGTTAGTTTTAGTACTGTGTTTTATATTCATTTAATTCTAAGCTTTATGTATTTAAGCTTAATATAGAAGACACTGAATGTAATAGCATGAAAACGTAACTACCTAGTGTACTTTAACAAACAGACGTAAAAGTAAGGCGATGCAGTTAGACACATGAGTTTAAAATGGAAGAAAATATTCATCTAGCATTAAAAATTTACCACTTTCAATATATGGTCATAGCAAATTTTTTTCTGTCTGATGTGACAGAAATTTCAGCCAAGATTCGGTAATTATTAGCTAAGGATAATTTTTTTTTTCATTTCTTTATATACATATAAATAATATCTTACTTTTTCATTTCAGTCTTTACATTTTGATCCCCTTGAAAGGGAGACTTTTCAAAATTCTAGAGAGTTTTAGCCCCATAACAGCCAAAACAGTACTCCATACTTATATAAATATTATATATATATATATATATATATATATATATATATATATATATATATATATATATATATATATATATATATATATATATATATATGTGTGTGTGTGTGTGTATGTGTGTGTGTGTGTGTGTGTGTGTGTGTGTGTGTTTGTTTGTGTGTGTGTGTGTGTGTGTGTGTGTGTGTGTGTGTGTGTGTGTGTAAGTAAGGTCTACCTAATGATCGATCAACAATAATTATTGTTAATAGATGATCGATACAATGATCGATTATAATCGATCATTGCATTTGCATAAATCCAAAGTAACTTAAAAAATGCTAAATTCAGCATAAACAATTACTATAATTACCGCGTAGCCAGATTGCGGAAGACACTGGGTCGTTTGGAGCTGTTTATGCTAGTTGCCTTCAGTGGCTCATAGCTAGATCGCCTCGAAGCCCAAGCGAGTTTTTGCCACTCTGGCATAGATAGGTTGTTCTGTTAGTAATAGTGAATTACCGTGCAGCATCACTGGTCTGACTTTATATATATTGTGAGTACTTGACTCCATTCCCTTGTATAGTGCTTATAACGTTTTGTACTAGTCTTTACTCAGTATTGTTTTTACACTGCACGTTATATGTGTCAAGGGAATAATAAACTTTGTTATTTATCTAGTGCAAAAAGTGCCATTTCTACTCTATTAAAGGGTGACTTTGATATAACCTAGAAAGGGTAGAAGTCAGATCTCTCTCTCTCTCTCTCTCTCTCTCTCTATATATATATATATATATATATATATATATATATATATATATATATATATATATATATATATATATATATATATGAAATAAATTTCAAATCTTTTCCATCACTGACACGCTTTTTTCCAAATTCTTCATCCTAACGTAATAGAACACCGCCCCTCTTTCTTTATTTCTACCTAAATCCAAACCGAAGTAATTTATTAGTTTTTCCCCTAAGGCACGTGTGCCCAAAGCTTATGTAACAGTTATACAACGCGAACGGCGTGGAATATTCGAAAACCATCACCCCAAATGACGCGCTTAATCACGTGTTTTATAGACCCGTTTTATAGACCTGTACGCGGGCGAGAAATTTCGCGCGTATGTAGTCTTTGTGTGTTTCGCTCTGGCCTGGCAAGATGTAGCGTTTTAATGTCCGTATTGCCACAGCGCTTTGCAATGTCGGTGCCTTTTTCCTCGGTATCTGTGGAGTTAAGATGCCTGTAATCCCGTCCAAATAATGTCCAGCCACGAAACTGCTTCGGAAATAAAGACTATGTTATCAACCAGCTGCATCTTCAATCTGGTATGGATTGAAATTAGTTCTTCTTCATCCCAGCCACTCCCAGCCACTTCGACTACATCCCGGATTCTACAGGCTAAGATTTTTAGGCCTATTGAGCTTCGCCACCGCCTTAGCGCTGATATTACATATATATATATATATATATATATATATATATATATACATTCCTATGACTTCTGGCCCTTACGTACCTCAACTTGGTAGACACCACCTGTTTACTTGTAAATGCTTTTTCTATTACAGCATTGGTCTATGATTACGATCATCTTGAATAAGTTTATCATTTCACACGCCTCAGGGACACTGGGTGAGGAGAAGCTAATGTAAACTGCGCTTGACATCACACGCGATGTCACTACTGAACATCACACTCCATAATGGTGTGTTCAGTGCTAAGTAGTATTGCATTATTTCTGCTACCTAAAATATAATTGGCTTGAACTCTATACCTTCTTTTGGAAATATACCCATCTTTTACCTTCTTCACTTACAATATATTTTTAATGTTTCTTTTACAAGCATTGTTTTTGTTAATTTTTTATCAAACATTTTATTGAATAGTATTAAAATCTATCACCATGCCATTTTAATGTCCTGAGCTTTAACGAACATTCTACCTGCCATTATGAAAAAAAAAACAACTTAAGTCTCTTTAATATATGATCCGAATATCCCTCTCACATGAATATTATAGTGATCATTATATCATGGATCTGAACTGCAATTTTTGTAATTGAAAATTACATTGTTGACTATATCAGGATGATCGAGTGTCTCTAATGTCGTGCTATCGAAATGACGTTCTTTCTTTAGAAGTTCGTTTTAACAATTTTCATTCTGCTATACATTGTCACTTGCATCGTTTCTTCTCCCATTAAAACAGCAAGAAAGTTATTTTAAATAGTGTGTTGCTAATAATGTACATGTTGATTACCATAGCAGGGAATCATTCTCTCTACAGAGCCAAAAAATATATATTGTACACATTGCAGTGGAATCACACTGCGATAGGTCTGAAAATTATTCTTTCTGACTTCAATTTTTTCATTCATTAAAACAGCAAGATTGTTATTTCAACAGAAGGCTGTTAACCCCTTAACGATCGCATAATTTTCAAGCGAAAACGGTCATAAAAGTGCCTACTGTTTCCGGAGGATTCCATTTATGTCTTGATCTGCCACATCTAGTTTAAAAAACCCATCCCCCAATTTCTTTATAAATAGTATGGTGCTGCCATCTGGTATGTAAAATAAGAAACAAAAAATTTTCAGGATAAATAAAATGGATTGTTTTAATCTTTTAGATAAACGCTGCAACGACTCTGAAAATAATTCATTCTCACTTCCCCCATTAAAACAAATAGACTGTTCTTTAAACAGCATGCTGTTAACAACATGTGTTTTGGTCCTTATAGCACGGAATCCTTTTCCCTAATAAGCCACTAAACTTTGCACTTTGCTACTGACTCAACTCCGGAATTACTCTGCAAAGGTAAGTTTCAAACAGCTTTTAAAGAATAATTATTTTTGTCATAAACGGCAACTTAAATACACTGCACTTCCTATTACAGGTACTATGGAAGTTCATCCTCCAGCACAGAATTTCCCTGATTGCACGATTCCGGCATATACATATCCCAAAATATATCGGTGGACGTTTAAATTTCCCAAATACTCGTACTTGAGTTAATTAGCGTGTTTTACTTCATTCTCAGGGCTACGACATTATTTCACGGATGAAAATAAAATCTGCGATATAGCGTATGCCATTACTCATTGTAAACATAAAAGTCGAATAATTTCTCTATTCTCGATCCATTTCCAGCGGATGTCAGAATGGATAAATAAGTAAATCATTCAAAGTGAGAGACTTGTAACTTCATACATCACGCAAAATAAATGGCCTGGATTTTCCTTTGTGTTTATGATGATAAATTGTGCCAGGAATGAAGTTCGAGGTATATAAAATATTTTAACAGCGGAAAAATGAAGAAGAAGCAATTCTCAGAGACGGAATGGCAATGGCTTTTTTTATTTAATTGAAAATTAAAGTGCCAAATTGTAGTTTCATAATTAAAAAAAAGTCTTTTTAACTAGTAGGTTCAGGAAAGATAATTAGCAATATACCAACAGAAATGCTTTATTTTTAACTATGTAATGAAATAGTTGTTGTTTATACGAAAGGAAATGCATGTGAAAGTGAAATCTTAAATTTTTTATTGAAATCTTGTTTGCATCAGCTGAATTGAATATTAAGCTTCATTTAAATGTATCAATATTCTCAGACTGCAATTTCATAATTTTTCGAAAGGTTTTTTTAAAATTATAGAATCCAGAAAAACGTATAGTAAAATACCAGCATAAACGCTTTTAAAAAGATTTTTAACTATGTAATGAAATACTTGTAACTGAAATACATGGTAAGGTATATAAATAAAAATATGAATTTTGTATCTTAATTTTCACCTATTTGTGAAAAATTTTGTGCAAAAATATAAAAAAATAATAAAATTTGAAGTAACATAATGTCTTTTTAGCGAAATTTCTTAGTTTAGAAAGATTTAGAGGTCTACGAAAGAAGCCCTCGGTCAATGTGATGTAAATTCTCCTTTTAATTAAATTTAGTATGTTTTCTTCTTTAAAACAGCTATCATTTCTTTGTTTGTTTTCCCCTGAAATATTCAACCCTTTAAATATATATAAACTGAAATCCCTTTCTAATATTTTCTGAAAATTCTACGACATACAAAACAATCATTTCAACGGGATAAAGTTGCAGCTGTGTTCTTTAAAGACAATTAAGCCGCAGACATTTGAGAGCTTATTTTCGTGTTACTAAAAGGAAAACGTATGAATGAATAATCAATTTCCCATTTGGGAAAATAAATAAATAAAAACAACATAAATGTAATAATTTGCTATGCTATATAACGCTTACGAATTTGGCATAAAATACAAATACTATTACATTGTAATGAAAATCTGGTCTCTTAAATGACTCTATTCAACCGCAAAAAAAAATAACAATAATAGATTTCTTTATTGCACATTCCAAAACGTGTATCTTTTTCATTTAGAAATGCAGCTTCCTTCGATTGCAAAATAATGCCTCCTATTCTACTTTTTAGCGATCCGTTTTTCAATACTTTATTTCCGACTCATCCACCCAGTACTGCTGAAATAAAGAGAATCATTTGCAAGGATTTTTCAAAGCTCTTAA
This sequence comes from Dolomedes plantarius, assembly GCA_907164885.2. NCBI lineage: Eukaryota > Metazoa > Arthropoda > Arachnida > Araneae > Dolomedidae > Dolomedes > Dolomedes plantarius. The sequence goes on along the minus strand of OU015495.1, from coordinate 175,011,641 downwards.
CCAACCGGCTTTCCAAAGTGGAATTAAAAGCCTAAAAATTAGCAATCTCTGCGTAAGAAATGAATGATAGCTTCATAAAAAAAGAATCTCATAAAAATGTCTCCAAAAAATGCATCAATGCTTTTCTATGAAGTATCCACTTTTTGGAACTAATTTACGCGTTTTCTGAAGGGAGGGGGGCGAATATACCATTTCACCCGTTGTAATTGTTACAAACGTGAATTCAGTTGAAAGTGGGAGGGGGTGACACTGCCATAACGAAAAAAAAATCAGGTAGTCTCTTCTAACGAAACTACCACGAGTTATTAACGTAGGATTACTTACCGCTGCTTACCTCTTTTGTATGTATATATATATATATATATATATATATATATATATATATATATATATATATATATATATATATATATATATATATATGTGTGTGTGTGTGTGTGTGTGTGTGTGTGTGTGTGTGTGTGTGTGTGTGTGTATCTCAAAATTTTGACGTATTTTCGTACTTTTCTGTTTAACTGTGTACTGTTTTATCCAAGCGATACAGACTGGGTTTGGAGCGCTGCCAAAATTAACTCGCGAGGTACGGACGGACGGTTTTAGCGTCTGAAATTTTGCTTTCCGGAAGACTGTTATGGAGGAACATAATCCTACGTTAATAAAAAAAATGACGTGTGTGAAAAATTAAAATTTAGCTAATAAAGTTTTAAAATTTTATCGGTACTGTACATTTTATTTGACTTTAGGCAAATGTAAAATTCTAATCATATTGTCATCCATGTCTTGATCATATGCAAAAATTGGCTTTGAAAATGTATTCAGTATCTTAAGAAAGACAGACGTAAGTCTACTCATAATGGGAAGTACACAAAATATACCTGATTATATAACAGTATTAAAGATTATTTTATAATTTAAGTTATTTTAAATGTAATATTGAAAGGTTTTTTTAAATGATGTAATTAATAAATCATCAGTACCAAAAATTTATTTGTTAAATAAATTTACATTTCGAAAGTATTTTGTTTCCAATGTTTAAAATAAAGTTCTCTTTTCTGGAAAATTTAAAAGACAGTATTCGTTTAGATTTAAAATTATTTTTACGGTATCTCCCTTTAAAATACTGCTGAAACACGTTTTATTGTACTTTACAAAGTAAAGTATGTTTGATGCCTGTAAAATATTGTTCCTTTGTCTTTTATATGAGAATTAGTAGTTGGTCTGCAGAATTTTAAAATTACAAGGAGAGAGGGCACTTAAGGCTGCTATCTACTAAGAAAAAAAATCATATTTCCCTTTTCCTCTTCTTACAGACTCTTGTGATGGGAGGAGTCGAGAATTCCACCCTCCTTAGGATTGACATTTTGAGGGATTGTAATGGCTCTCTCTCTATAGGGGGGTTAAGCGTTGCTCCCACATTTTTTTTTTAAAATATAATTTGTCAACTATTTACAGGTACATAAATGCTGATAATCCAATAAAATTGGTATTGTCAGATAGCCTGAACATTTCTGCAAAACGCTACAAGATTCATTTTATAAATCTCGTCCACCGAAGGAATTTATGAGCGTTTAAAACACACTAAACCAGATTTTTACCCAAATAATTTAAATTTTAAAATATTAATTGCATTTTTTTAAAAAAACGAAAAATGTACACAAATGTAAAATTTCTCTCTCTATGACGGAGTACAATTTTAAAAAAATCTTTGAATCCAAATCGGAAATCCGTGGACACATTTTCTCCATAGGTTAACATTGAGGTGAGCGAATCCAATGGGGTTAGTACATAGCAGCCTTAAGTAATTGATAACTCGTGTTTGTGACACATTAGATTTTAAACATAGACCAACTTCAATATTCGGTTATTGCTTATAAGGCTACAGTTTCCCCACAAAACGTTAATCTAACGTACGTCTACGTATAAGGAATATAGACCTACATGTTGTTGTTGCTGTTACTAATCCTATCTGATCTAGCAGATGGGCTAGACCAGATCCATGGAACCAAAACATTTAGAAAATCCAAGACAAGGGGGGGGGACTCTGCGTCAAATCCTCCTTTACAGGCCCCAAGCCAGAAAGAAGATCTTTAGGGGTGGAATGATTGGTGCTACATTTTCCCCAAATGGACCTTTTGCCTTGATCAAATTTAAGGCACTTCATGTGATCACTTAGGAATCGACAAAACAGTCGCCCACAAAAACCGATTGCCCACAAAAACCGATTGCCCACAAAAACCATAGCACCTCACGGCTCTCTGCCACAATACCAGTCATGTGCTGGAGGAGATCGCCGTGAAAGGGAGATGGCAGATTTAACTCTTGAGCAGCTCTCCAAAAAAGGTTAAAGTTTAGAGGTGAAATCCATTGTAGTTCCCTCCATAGCCAGGGCATCAGCCACTTCGTTGCCGCTGAGACCAATATGCGAAGGGATCCACTGCAAATTAATATCATGTCATATTGAGAGCTCTTGCAGTAAAGTAAGAACAGAGATTGAAGTTCTATCACCCATATGAGGCCAGTTATGAAGGTGTTGGATAGAACTGCGGCTATCAGTCAAAATCCAGATATCTTTATAGGCAGTGCAGGAAGCTGCAGCCTTGATGCCCTCTTCAATTGCAATTAGTTCCGATCGAAAAACAGAGCAGTGATCTAGATTTCTGATTTTGATAGTAAAGCTACTGGAAGGAGTTTTCACCAAGATACCGCTACCGCAATTTTTTATTCTCATTTTTATTGCCCTCTATATAAATCTGAAGGGCATCAGAAGGAATACTTGTAGTCCTTTCTACTGTGTCTGGTATATAGGTTAAACGTGTTCGGCCACAGAGTCGAGAAACATTGCAAAAACAACACAAACATTTTATTATTTCAATTCCACTTCGCTTGTTACATCTGCTCGGGAATATATACCTGGCGAGCAGCTTTTCTCAACGCCCACCTATCTGACTTGTAACTGCTCCCGTTGCCAAACAGCTCTGAAGAAACTTACTGTGGTGCTTCGAAGGAGGCGTGGCAATCAGTCGAATTCCGATCGGGTAGACTGGTCAGTTGTTTTTCATCGCCGAATGCTCATTTTTATTGCCATCTATATATATTTGAAGGGCAGCAGAGGGAATACTGTTAAGTGATTCCAGAACAATTTGCAGAAAATATTCTGGTAAATCTGACTTTTTGTTGTTAAAGGAGACAAAGTCTGTATTAAAATTAACCTTCTATGTGATTTACATAGAATTTCTTGGTTTTTGAGACAGTTTTGAAAGTACCACTTTCCTGTTATACTGAATTATACAGAATAACCTCTACAAATTTCAGATGATTACATTTATACTTACATCCTTAATAATGTGACTCAAGTATATTATTTCGTTTTCATTTTTTTTAAAGTATCACTCATATCTTTCATATGGTTCATATGTTGGATACTTCCTTGCTCTGGTTATGATGAATAATATTTTGTTATTTTATTATATAATTACGCATATTTTGATAATTTAGAAGCTTGGGGAATATTTATATTAAAAACTGAAGTACGGAATAAAAAACGTATTTAAAAAAATCAGTATTGTTAGGAAATTATGTACGTAATTAAACGCAACATAAGTTATACGATAAAATTTACTCATATTACTTATAATTTACATTATAGAAATAAACAACATAAAATTAAATTAGCATATAATACTGAGGACTAATAACTATCATCACATGATTCATTCCTAGCAGGTAGTGGCATTTATATCGAAACTCCTCACGCCAACATAACTCTTTCTCATCGTAATCCTAATTACTGCTCTGTCTTCAGAAGTGAATTGATTGCAATAGACCTGGGACTAGAAGCTATTATCTCTGAAGATGATTATGGTGACCTATGGATTTTGTATGATAGCCGTAGTTCTCTCCACCATCTTAGTAATTGGCTTCTTGTAGGCGACAAGATCAGCACCTTTATCCTGCTTAAACTAAAGCTCATTTCACTTAATCATGACGTTCATTTGCAATGGATACCTTCACACGTGAATATCCAGGGGAATGAAATGGCCGATAATCTTGCTAAGGAGGGTTGCAGGATCTCAACAACTCCCTCTTCCGCACTTATTTTTCTGGGGCTATACTCCCGAGAAAAATAAAAAATCTCGGAGGAGTGGAAAAATTGGTACATGGGCTCAAAACCGGGTTTGTCCCTTGACCTCCCGTGTGACAGATGTGCCCGGACTGTACTCACAAGACTCGCCAGCGGTCACATCAAGTGCCTCACTTTCAACGAGGGCAGGAAGACCTTTGCCACCTGCACCAAATGCCAAAATCATCAGGCTTCTCCCGAGCACCTTTTAGAATGCACGAGACTCTCTAGGGAGGATCTCTATAACAATCCTCTTCTAGTCTTCGACTTCCTAACAGTCAACGAACTCGTGGATCTTGTCTGACTCCGTCAGACAAGGAGGATAAGCAACAACAACAACAACAACATGATTCATCATCTATATCAGAATCAGACGAATCAGGTACTAAGTAATCTTCATCGTGACACGGATGAACATCACTTGCTACCTGATGTGTTGGTATTGAAGGCGGGGTAATTAAATTCAGAACTTCCACCGGTAATTTCTTGGGACTCTTTCTAGGCACCTCTCTGAGTGAGTTGATTACAAGATCAGACCTTATCAGAAGCATATTAAGCAAATCTATATTCGTTCCTCTGAAGGATAACACAACTTTGTGGATTTACATAGACTGTAATAACATGGAAACACTTGATGGCCCGCCTTCAATGACCACTTTCGCGTCTGTTTCTAAGACTGCCTGGAGCATTTAGAGTCTACGCAATAAGTTATTGCCTCGTCACTGTTCAACTGCCTGCAGCCACAAACAACATCACCAGATTTCTCTTTTTCTGAAGATTCCGAACTTTTTTCTAATCAAAATAGCTACGTTTCTGCGATCCGACAAACGATTTGCTACTTCAGCAGCTGTGGTCATCTCACTGGTACATCGCGATAACACTAAGTCTTCAACCCTACGTTTTTGGTTTTGAAAGACGAGTCAAAGTTCTTTTTGGGCCGACCTTGAGGCCGATTTCCTCCAGATGATAAGGAAACATAGGGTTCATGCATACTTATGTTAAATTCTATATCTGCACCCTCTAACCAACTTTTATTTTTATTTAAAAAATGGTACATCATCATATTGGCTGCAGCCCACTTTTCAGAGAATTTTGACGAAAAACGTGAAATTTTTAACTGTAAATGCATCTGTGAATCTGGAGTCACATCTGTAACACTAAATGTTTGCATAATAAAATCCATTAGATGAGAATTTTGATCTCCATTCTTGTGTTTCCGCCATTCTTCAAATAACTCCATTTTTGAAAGAGAGCACACACGATCTGAAAAAAATAAATTAAAAAAGATTGGGGATCGATGTGGTATTCATCTATATATCATTGTAAATCTTAGGATTGTCACTAAAGGATATTAAATAATTAGCCTGGATACATGGGGATAACGAAAAACTGTATTTGTTGAAATGTTAAAAACGAAAAAAAAAATGCAATTTTTACGTAGTTTTTTTCAGAACCTACTATAACACATATTGTCTCTCATTTGAATCAAATTTTAAATGAAATAAAAAATATACTTACTTTTTAAAGTAAAATAGATCACAGAAACAGTAATAGTCTTCACTTGAAATCTTGTTAGACATTATCGAAAGCACTGCACAATTGCAACTAAATTGTTTACATAAATGGAATTACCTTAGCACTCCACTTCAACCGCTTATGACTCGTCGCTATGGAATGTTTTCCATAATTATTACCTCGAATTGAGACCTATGGGGAGTTGTTATTGTTATAAGATCATCAATTAATCGATTCTTTGAATTGACTCTTGTGACTTTTGTCCACCTAGCTGGTATTAGGCAATTCACTGTGCGATGAGAGGATTTTAAATTTCTACAGAAGGTCGTTCGTACTTTATGGAAACGATTTTGTAATTTCTTTTTGTCGTTTGCATTTTGAGATAAAAATCTGGCAACTTCAGAATAATCGTCTGCAACTGTTTTGTTTTCATTGGAATGTAAAATAAAAGATTTATTTTGAAAATGACTCCTATAATTGATAAATGGTTCGAAGGTTATGTAACTGCACTTTCCGAGGAGAAATATTCATATCAACAAAATATAAAGTGGTGTAAAAATCGCGGTTATGGCATTTCAAAAGAAGATATTTATACTATATTAAATTTGAAAGGAAAAAAAAAGTCTAACTGAAAGAAAAAATGAAAACCAAACCGCGAAACCTCACCCTAAGACTATTCGAATGCAAGAAAATATGAAGAAAGTGAAGTCTCTGATCCTAAAAGAAAATCTTCCGACTCAAAGATCCATTGCATCGAAACTAGGCATGTCTTCTGGCACTGTAAGTAAAATCATTCATAATATTTGAAGTTAAAAAAGATGTTTAAATATAAAGTTCATCTGCTTTTGCCAAAGTATATTGCTGAAAGAAAAACAAATTGTAGAAAATTATATGGAAAACTTCTAGCTTCTGAATAATGGAAATTTGAGGTAACACTCGATGAGGCATGGGTTTATTTAAGTGACTGTAATAAAAAAAGGTCAATTTCCTATTGCTCAACTGACAGGAATGACCGTACGAAATGACTTCGTCAGTGTAGAGAAAAGTTCCCAAAGGGACTCATGAGAGTTGAAGGATTTTGTTACAAAGGCAAATTAAAAATTAAAAGAGTGTCAAGTAAAGCCAGAATTAATTCACTATACTATCATCAGAATATTTTAGAACCAACTTTTGAAGAAAAATTCCAGCCTTATATGGAAAGGACATTTCTAAAGTTGAGCTTCATATGGACAAAGCCTCTAGTCACACGTCTAAATCAACCGCCGCTCACTTAGCAAAGAAAGAATCATAAACAGGAATAAAGTGTATCCCATTTAATGAAATACCTGTAAAATTACCTGAACCTTCTCGAATGGACTTTTGCGCTTTCGGTTAATTAAAACGAGCCTTAGGAAAATGGCATGGAAGAATACTGAACGGACTTTGGAAAACGGTCCAAGAGGAGTGAGGTAAAACGGACATGGCAGTAGTAAGAAAAAGTTTACTTTCATGTAAAATTTGAACTAGAGCTATTGTCAGGAACCATGGCTATCAGATAAAAGAAAATCGCCGCAAAAATACGGCATTTATACATAAAACTGAACTATCAAAATCATTTCCATAAGTGCGAAAGACCTTCTGTAAAAACTAAATCAAGAATGGTCAGACCAGTTATAAGAAAGAACAAAAATTTTCTTAATAAACGCAATATTATAAAATATATGTCTACATGTCTTGAACGAAATAACAGTTCTAGTTTATAATCGTTAGAAATTTCCAGAAGTCTCTTTTTGCTATTTGTTTTTCAAGAAGTTTGTTTTTCAAGAAGTAAATGACAACTATACGATTGATCAATATTAACGTGTATTTTAGGAAAATTTCCAGGGCTTCTATTAAAAAAGATATTTTATTGAAAGAAAATAATTCTGTGCAATACCAAATCTATTATTTTCAGGAAAAATCTAAAAAGAAATGTATATAAAGAAATAACTATAAATTTTAATGGACTATTTCTTAAATTTTGCTTTCAAGAATTTTCTCATTTTGCCTCGCTCCGTACGTAATTTAATTGTTTCTGGAAATACATAATTATAAAATTTGTTATTAGAGTCATTGAGACATGGTATCCATAATTTCTTCCTTCAAAATTCCCCACATTCTTTTAATTTGGACCATTTCTGGGTATGGAAAGATTTAAAATTTTTAAAAAATCATCTATAAAATTTACCGATTAAGTCAGTTTTTGACATTTTTACAAAAAGTTTTTAATTTCGGCACTTGTTTACTTTATCACAAGTTATACAGCTTCCCACAATAATTTTTGAATACACTCAACCATTCCCTCTTTAAAATGAAAAGCTATCTTGAAACTGGACCTGAAAACAATGAAAATATAATTCTAGTAAAGTGCCCTTTCATCCTGAATCATTGAAAAATTGAGAGTTAAAAAAATTCGATGTCTTATCGTAAGATAACATTCGAGGGTCAGTCAATAAGTTAGTTACAAACCTCCCAAAAAATTTTGGTAAAACAGATATTTCGTTGAAACTTTGTGGCAACATAGACCACCAGTTGCTGCGGCAGGGGCAGTATCGGCTTCTACGTGGCAGTTTGAGTTCGCTTGCTAATCAGTCGTAAATATGTTTTGGCAGCTGCCAGTGGCGTCCAAATTTAAAGTGCGTGCATTATTCTGCTTCCTGTGGGCAAAGGTTTGTGACTGCACTGACATTTATCTGCAGTTGTACGAAGTGTAAGGTGATAACGTAACATCGCGCCAAGCTATCGCCAAGTGATATCTCTCGTTCGAGAATGGCCGTACAGATATCAAGGATATTGTTCTTCAACTACAAATGAGAGCGTTGCACGCGTGAATGAACTCATTCTTCAAAACAGACGTGCCACATTCGCCGAGATCTTTTGTTTATTAATTGACCAACACAAAGTGCAACGATTTGAAAAGGCTGTAGCATTTTTGGAACGTTATCAACTGGAAAGAAATGCATTTTGGGACTAAATCGGACAGGTGACGAGTTTGGGTTTATCCTTTCTCACCTGAAATGAAACGCATCTTTCTCGAAAGAAATTCCGAACAATTCCATCCGCAGGGAAGGTGATGCTGGCGCTGTTTTGCTATAGAGAAAGTGTGGTGCATAACGAATTCTTGCCGCAGGGTGCCACAATTGATGTAGCGTCTTATTGTGAAACCCTGAAGTGGTTGCGAAAGCCACTTAAATATCAACGACCAGATAAACTTTCAAAAGGCATTCTGCTCTTGAAAGAGAATGCGAGACCCTAACGAGGGTTGTGTTGAAAAAGTTTAAGTGGGAAGTGTGTAATCTTGCGCCATGTGAATTTCACGTCTTCAGTCCCATGAAACAAGAACTTGCAACGCTATGATATCACTCGGATAAGTAGGTAAAAGTTGCAACCTAACAACTGTTATCTCACATTGGGCGGTAATTCTTAGCATGAAAAAAATGGTGCCACTCCTCAATAAATGTTAAAATAAAGGAGGTGATTACATCGAGAAATAGTCTTTGTATTATATTTTTATGTTAGTAAAACTTCGTTCTATAATTTCAACCCGGTATTGTTTTTCCCGAAAAGTGCAACTAACTTTTTGACTGGTCCTTGTACATTGCAGCAGAAAATGAGTTCATACTTCTGTTTTAAGCCATTAGGTATTTTCACTTCTTTGCCCACCACTGTGGTGTCTAGTGTAATGGCCTAGTGGACAAACTGGCTAGGGCTAGTTCGAACGTACAGCGATTTTGTTCTATCTTGGACTATTATACAGTTGAAATGCTTGTTAAATCAAAGATTGACTCCTTCCGACAACAATTTTACAGGAAACTTACGAAAGGAAAATCCTAGGATTCTTTGCTTAGGAAGCCTATTCTATTCTCCCACCATAGAGCTGTGAGAGAGGCTAATTTTTGGCTCCAGACTGTCCACGACTTCTTACTGAAACATCTACATCGTTTCAGCTTGTCGGAGTCTCCCACTTGCGCACTATATGGCTTTGGAGACATGATTGGTGACCACCTTTACACTTATTGACGTCGCAGGAATTCTGCGGAGGATGACTTTTCGTTTCATATAACACTGTATTGGGCTGCCCCCGACAGAGACTGGTGGTTGAAAAAGTAAGGTCCGACGTAGGATTAAAAAAAACCTCTTTTCCAAGATTATCTCACCTTTTTTTCTGTCATTATATTACAGGTTGGCATAGAACAGTGTTTCTCAAATTATTTTGATTCGCGACCCCCTTGTATGGTTTTCACATATCTGGCAGCCACACCCCCTTCCCCCCTCCTACCCACCCTGCATATTTACTTTAAAAAAGCCTTTTAAGACATATAGAAAAACACTAACCTGCATTTTCCATAATTTAATTCGAACTGAATGTTTAATTTAACAAAGATGAAATCTGTAAGAATTTTTAGCGAAAATTTTAAGAATTTAAAATGGTCATCTCTCTCTGACAAAGGTGTGCAAAAATAAGAAAAGAATAGAACAGAACGTCCAGAAAAATTATGCAACTACCTTATTGATTCAGAATTATATAACTATAAAAACAGAAAAACTATTGCTTAAATAAAATGACTTAATTCTGATAGGGAAGCTACAGCAGTAATGAATAAAAAGACAGCATACTAATGAAAGATAAACTGACATTTAGAATTTGTGAACGGTATATAGCAAAGAACCGAGATTTTCCCTTTTTACCAAATAAAGGCGGTAGATTTTGACTGAGTTTGCTGTTTGAAGGAGACTTTTTTTCCTTAAAAAATAACACTGCCCTACAGTTTCAAGGTAAATAAATAGTGTCAAATTTTTTTCGGAGATATTCGCTGAAAAGTTTTTTTTATTGAATAAAACTGTGGTGAACCCCCAGTACTTTGTGAATGGGAAGACTTTGTGATCCCCTGTTTGGGAGCTTCTGCCACAGAGCAATTCTAAGGAGAATTATTTTTAATTACTGTTTAAGATTCTTTTCGATATGATGCTAAAATGCCTAAATTTTGCACGAAGGTTTCCATGGCAATTTATATCTCGCTCGGGAAAGTACAGCAACAAGGTTAAATATATCCTCCTTCAATCTGCGTCATGTCTCTTGAGAAAAAAAATTGCTAAAAGTTTTAAATTCGTAGAAAAATAAATAACAACTAGTGTCACATCAGACGTCTAATATTGCAAGTGTGTTGCGTCATTTTATCGGAAACTTTGTTTTTATTTTTTAGAGACCCTGATTTCAAAGGAATACTTAAAATTAATTGGACATAAAACGGGAACTCAAGTTTCACCGTTTTATGTTTATTAGTAATGAATTGAAAACTTTATTAATGATGTAATGTTTCGTATATAAAAAAGACTTTTGTTTCATTTTATACCAATTTAAATTAAAAGTATTTTATGACAAAGTATGATTGAAATTTATTTTTCAAAATCAAATCAACAAAACAGGACATTAATATTTCTTTCAAATTAATATGTTAGTAATATCATTTAAAATAATTGATTCAATGTACGTCTGGAAAAAATACATATCTCTTTATATATCGTAGTCGTTAGAGTACTAAATAAACAATCATTAACCTAAATTGTTCTGTGTTTCAAATTACGTTAATGAATTTTGAGTAAAGATTTTCATCTTTACTCAAAAGAGAACGAGTAAAGATTTTCATCTTTACTCGTGCTCTTTTCAATAAACGCTAATGGATTATGCAGCAATTGAAAAACATTCTCATTCGTAAATTTACGCCATATGCATCTATAGTTGAAGATTTTTTTTCTAAAATTCAATGCAAAATTTTAATTATTCATTTAATTTATATCTATTTTAATCCTTTGTTCAGAAATCTTGACAGAGAACAAGAAAACAATGATATACGTTTTGCCCCCTATATAATTATCACTTATTAAAAAGAGAAAAATTCTCCCCATGAGCATCTAACACTCTTTCTTCGAGCGACAATTGATTAATGTATTCTTATGGTAAAAAAATTCATTGCAAAAGTAAAAGTTATTCGAACACACTAAGTGGATAATTTTCAAAATATTAGTTTAATTTTGCTAGAGATATGTTTCCTCAAAGCATCGCATTGATAGATAAATATCAAGAAATATTTTAGAACTTTCATTTAGATTAAATCAAAAAGACCAACTATCAACAGTCTATTTTAAATTGTCTGAAGGGTCATTTATTAAGCAAATTCACACACACACACTCACACACACACACACACACACACATATATATATATATATATATATATATATATACAGGGTGTCCCAAAACGACCGCATAAACTCTGCACAGCTAGATTCCTCGTTGGGAGTACATAAAAACTGCCCAAAGAAGCGTTCCTGTACGATCCATAGTTTACGAGAAAAATACGAAAAACAAAGTATGACGTCACTGCCAGTGCAAGAAAAAACACTTTATTGAACATATCAACAGCATGCAAAATTTAAAGCAGATGTTCAAAGTGTCCGCCGTGCATGTCGAGCAGGCTTGAGCACGCCGTGGAATGGCTGTCATCACACGTTGCAGCATCGCGGGGTCCACCGAAGTACAAGCAGCATGCAGACGATGAACTAAGTCCATTTGTGTTGTCACTACGTCTCGATACACCAGTTCCTTGAGACGGCCCCATAGGACAAAATCCAACGGTGTAAGATCTGGCGAACGTGGCGGCCATAGAACCGGACACCCACGTCCGATCCAGCGGCCGGGGTATTCCATATCCAGCCAACCACGTACAGGAGCACAGAAATGCGCCGGAGCGCCATCATGCTGGAACCAAAGTCCCTGTATTGCCGCTAATGGTATGTCATCGAGGAACTCGGTTAAGACCTCGTTGAGAAACACCAAGCACGACTGTCCCGAGAGCCGTTCAGGCAACAGATATGGTCCAAGCAGGCGATCCCCGAGTATGCCGGCCCACACGTTAAAAGACCAACGTTCCTGATGTTTCTGCGGCCGGATTGCATGCGGATTGACCTGGGACCACATATGGCTGTTGTGATGGTTGAATACCCCATCACGAGTGAAACATGATTCATCAGTCCACAGGATATGTGCAATGAAACCATTATTTGTGTTCTGTTGCTGCAACAGCCATTCACAGAAGGCCACGCGTTTCTGAAGTCATCTGGTTTCAGACCTTGCACGGTTGTGTACCGAAATGGGTGTAGCCTCTCAGACCGTAAAGCCTGTGCACAGTACTTTTACTCGAAGTCATCTCACGGGCTAATGCGCGTGTGCTTACCTCGGGCGTCTCTTCTACCCGCTGCAGTATTGCATCCGCCTGTGCTACCGTCAGGCTGCTCCGCGGTCTTCCAGTATCGTGAAGATTGGCTGTTGGCAAGACGCTTCCCGTATTTCGCAGTCTGTTGTCCAGCCTACGAATGACGTTGACATCGGGAGGACGGCGGGACGGATATCGACGGGCATACTCTCTAGCAGTTCGTAAGGCATTTCTAATACATCGGCCGTACATCAAGTACATGTCGCAGTAGTCACGAACGGAGTACATGGCCACCATACGAAGACTACCGGTAGCTGCAAGATTCAGCCTTTTAAATGCCAGTTCAACGGCGGCTTAACGTCATTCCATGGCGCGCGCGTATGCATGACACGATATGCGCGGCGAACGTTTTAAATATTATCGTCTGGAAAGATATGCAAATATTACTGTTGATATGTCCAATAAAGTGTTTTTTTCTTGCACCGGCAGTGACGTCATACTTTGTTTTTCGTATTTTTCTCGTAAACTATGGATCGTACAGGAACGCTTCTTTGGGCAGTTTTTATGTACTCCCAACGAGGAATCTAGCTGTGCAGAGTTTATGCGGTCGTTTTGGGACACCCTGTATATATATATATATATATATATATATATATATATATATATATATATATATATATATATATATATATATATATATATATATATATATATATATATATGTATATATATATATATATATATATATATATATATATATATATATATATATATATATATATATATATATATATATATATATATATATATATATATATATATATAAATGTATATATATATATATATATATATATATATATATATATATATATATATATATATATATATATATATATATATATATATATATATATATATATATATATATAATGTATATATATATATATATATATATATATATATATATATATATATATATAATTATATATATATATATATATATATATATATATATATATATATATATATATATATATATATATATATATATATGAATATATATGCAGTCGAACCTTCATATATCGAACTTCTCCATATCGAAATTTTCTATATATCAAACTCTTAGCAAATCGCCATGTTCATTGCATAGAAAAACTGTTTCTGTTAAAAAATCTCTATATATCGAAATTTTTAAAGACATATTGGGATATTTTATTCCACTTTAGACCGTTTACCTCACGAAAAATGTAGGTCAGGGGTAAAAGGAATTTCAGTGAAAGTTATTTCCGGAGAAAGTAGAAGTGTATCTAAAGCAGTCTGTGATGACTGGAGAAGCAATGACTTGAAAAAGAATTCTAAAAGATTATCAGCCCGATGATATTTTTTAATGCGGATGAAATGGGGCTCTTTTATAAGTGTATATCCAACAGAACTCTAACTTTGAAAGACGACGATTGCCATGTAGGCAAGAAGAGTAAGTATAGAATAACTGTACGGGTAGGCGCTATCCTGAGTGGCAAAGAAAAACTTCGATTATTGGTAGTAGATAATAGTAAGAACGAAAAATGCAATGTATGTAGAGGTTGACTATTGTTCTAATAGAAAGTCATGGATAACAAGTGGATTTTTTGAAGCGTGGATTTTGAAATTGGATAGAAAAATGAGTGATCAAAATAGAAAAATTGTTTTGCTTGTAGACAATTGCCCGACCCATCCTAATGTGTCTTCAAAATTATCAAATGCTAATTTTCGTTTTCTTCCCCCGAATACCACTTCAATATTTGAACCAATGGACCAGGGTGTAATAAAAAACCTGAAACTTCATTACCGAAAACTCCGATGACTTATCTGGACATTTGAAAATGAAAAAAACTTTATATAAGGTGATTGATATGAGGATATGCGTGGCAGAATTAGTCAAAGTGTGGGAAAATAACATTTCTGAATCTACAGTAAAAAACTGTTTCGCAAAAGCTGGGTTCAGCAAGATATTCGTAGGGTTTTTAAAAGAATGTATCTGTGATCATTGTAACCACTGTCTGGAATATTGAGTATTTTAAGGTTATGTTCATTCATTCATTCATTTATTCATTCATCAATAGCTCGACAGTCCTAGTTGTACCCTGGCTTTCTCAAGAAGACGGAACCAGTCCTTCCTTCTGTGCACCACAGCTTTCCAGTCTCTGACATTGATTGAGACAAAGTCACTGTGGAGGCAGTCCGCAAACCTCAGTCTGGGTCTGCCACTTCTTCCGATTCCTGTTGGCTTCGCCAGAAAGATTCCTTTCGTCGTTCGGTCATCATTCATTCTTAAAATGTGTCAGGCCCATTTCATGCGTTGGATTTTATGATACTCCAGAATGTCCGGTTCTTTGAATAACCTATAAAGTTCAGAGTTAGTTCTCCTTCTCCTAACTCCGTTATCACAAAAACCACCAAAAACGGATCGGAGAATCTTCCTCTCAAAAATTGAGAGGGTTCTCTCTTCAGCCTGGGGCAAGGTCCACGTTTCAGATGCATACGTGAGAACTGTCGTGATTAAACTTTTGTATATCAACAACTTGGTGTTCCTTTTAATGTTGTCAGATTTCAGAAATTTTCTTAAACCATAAAAGCATCTGTTGTCCGCAGTTATTCTCTTCCTTACTTCTGGAGACAAGGGATTTTCGGAGTTGATTTCAGAGCCAAACGTAGGTGAAGAAGTTCACCTTTTCAAATTTGTATTCCCCAATCTCGATGCACATGGACGTATCAGTGTAGATAATACATTGCATATACTTAGTTTTAATCTGATTAATTGAGAGGTTCATTTTCTTAGCCTCTCTTTCCAGATGCAGGAACGCTTGTTTGAGATCTTTACTGGTTCTTGCTATGATATCAAAATCGACGACGTAAGCAATAATTTGAACATATTTGGAAAAAATAGTTCCTCTTGTGTTGATTTTTGATTCTCTTACTATTTTTTCAAGAGCAAGGTTGAAAAGAATGCATACTAACGCATCAACCTGCCTAACTCCGTTTTTTATTTCAACAGGTTAGGATAGACTTCCTTAGATCTTGACTCTCATTTTAGTGTCAATTAATGTGAGGGATATTACACTCATGTCCATAAATTAAGGATAATGCCAGCTCCGGCACATAAAGGTTCAGAAACAAAACAGACGTGACTTATTCATAAAGCTCATTTATTAAACAAAAAGATAAAAAAAAGAGATGTATGTATGATACCATTCATAAAAACTATGATTTTTGCTACTTGGAGCAATTATAAAAAATATTTCCTTTACAAAAAATTAATATTACATTGTTGGTATGATGGTTAATACATTGCATGTCTCCCATGCGATTAAATACAGTCCGTACAACGCCTAGGCATTTTCAGTATCAAACTATTGAGCTGATCTTAGGGAAGATTACTCCACTCAGCAAGCAATGCTCTCCCAATTTCCGGTACACATGTAGGAAGTGATTGAAGGCATTCGTATACGATGTTTTCTCGGTGAGAACGGGCGTTGTCACCCATAAACACAGATTCTGCACTCATGGTCCCCTAAACAAGCGTACATGTTGTTCCAGAATGATGCCCCGATAAATGTGGCCGTTCATGGTTCCAATTTGAACATGCAGATCTGTTCTGGAGTCGAGTATAGTTCCATCCCAAACGAGCAATCCTTCACTACCGTAACAATGTGTTTCCATGATGTTGTCTTGGTGGTAATGGGTACCTGGCGTTCTCCATATGAAAGTCCGACGTGAATAAGACTGCAATCTAAACTTGGACTCGTCGGAAAACATCACACAAGCCCACTGTGACGATGCCCACATTGCATGTTCTCTACTACAGGCTAATCGCTGCCGACAGTGAGTTACAGTGAGCGGAACACATCTGACAGGCCTGCGAGCATATAGACATATATTTCCCAAACGTCTTACCACGGGTACCACGGTTTGCCTTGAATCTGTGGTACTCATGGCTGCAGATAGCTGGCGAGACAGGTCGGGTGCTGTGCTCCGTCTGCTTCTTTTGGCAGTTACTGCCAAATACTGGTCTTCAATCGGCGTTGTAACTCAGGGGTGACCTGTACTGTAACGTCTACTGACATTTCCATCATCTTGGAACCGTTGCCAAAGACTAGATAGGACACTTTCGGCAATTCCAAGTTCCCCGGCTACTTCCATCTGAGTACACCCACATTCCAGGCTGCCGATAATTCCACCACGTAAAAAATCATCCAATATGCATCCACATGCGTCCTCTGTTTCATATCTATTCGGTTATGACACAGAGAGGCTTACAGAATGCTTGTGAACAATTTTACTTTGCCACCATTCCATATATACCTTCTCTCACACTCTCGTCGTTGTGACGTACTACCGGAATCATCTGGTGGCTTCCCGTAATTTGCATATTATTCTTGAAGATGTGTGTGATAATTCTACGGGTGAAATTTTTGCTTTAAAGTTCGATTTCCGTGTGATTCTGAATTATTCTTAATTTATGGACAAGAGTGTAGATACAGGGTTCCCACCTATATCCGTTACATCATCCTTAACTTCTATACGGTGACAGCTTAGGCCATAAATTTGGTGTCCAGGTATAGTAAAAAGGTTGTGCGCTTTACAACGCCATTTATCGCCATTTATCGCCATTTAACTTACAACGCCATTTATCGGCAAATTTCGTAATTAGCGTTTTTATCTGAAAAACGATACGAAATACGGGAAAAAAGTCAATCACAAAGTTGTTCAGCGTCATCAATTTAGTAAGAAGATACACCTTGCGCACACTAATACTCAAAACAGAATGTAAAAAATGAAAATTTGTTTGGTCATGATTTTCAACAGTATGGCGTCGTGAAACGCGAGCGAAGCTCGAACAGACCACCTCACGGATTAAATACCAACCTGTGTTGTGGCGCAGGTGAAATGCATTTTCAGCAACATAAATAAATGATCCTGAAGATAGGAAAGTGTCTCAGTTTTTTTCTTCCACTCTTTATGACATGACAATTTTCGAAATCGTGACCAAACAAATGTTCGTTTTCTACATTCTGTTTTAAGTATTAATGTGTGCAAGGTGCCTTTTCTTACCAAATCGATGATGCTGAACAACTTTGTAATTGACTTTTTCCCGTATCTCGTACCGGGTTTGAAATAAATTGCTAATTTCAAAATTTGTCGATAGATGGCATTGTAAGTTGTCTCATCGAGTAGCGCATAGCCTTTTTACTATACCTAGACACCAACTTTATGGCTAAGCTGTCACCATTTAGAAGTTAAGGGGGGTGTAACGGATATAGTTGGAAACCCTGTATATCCCTGAAATTATTCTGATGCAATCAGAGCATATTCTAAAATCGCAGCTTCATGCAGCTATAAAACAATTCAATTAAGTCGAAGTTCTGGATAATAAAGTTAATTACGTAAATAAACTCTGATCAAAATATTTACTTTTAAATGTTTTAACAAGGGCATAAAAATATTAGTGAGACGTGAATACGCAAAATAGTATAAATTTTATGATGAAATAAATAGTAGTTCCGTAATTAAAACTCCTCTCAATGCCTGGAGGTAAATAGTTTTCGAGTCAAATCTATTAAGTTTAATCTGTGTTTAGAGTTTTAAAATTATTTCATCACAAAATTATAACGTTGAATTTTAAGGTAAATAACTTTTATCATTGGCATTTTAACGAACCAATTTTATGGTCGAGTTATCATCTTCTACTATGCAAAATTACAAATAAATTTAATCTTTGAAGAAGAATCAATGGTTAAAAGAATGGAACAAATACATGATCGTTTAAATATTTTTTTTAAAAAGTCACTAGAATTTCACGAATGGTATTTTCCTTTATAGAAACATCAGATGTATCCTAAAACATAAGCTAATAGAAATGAACTTTTTTTTTCAATACATGAGACACGTTGTTTTTCGATATTGTCTGATGTAACACTGAAAGATATGCTGGTTTCTTATAATCGGATCCCCATATAGGTGAACGAATATTGCTCCCTAGTGTCACCACAATTTCGACTGAGCATCCTCACCCCCCCAGAGATGACATCTCTTGGGCTTGTACCCTCCTATATAACCTGGTAGGACTTTCCGACCTGTGGATTTAAAGTGTCTATGCTTGGTGTAGACACTGGGGAATTCAGTGACATCTGTCGGGATTCGAAACGAGGACCCTCAGGGTCGAAATCCGACTCGCAACCACCAGGATGCTGCGAAGCTATTTGAAATGAATGTACATTCAACTCCCAAACTCCCAACGTTTTTTCCAATAATCTTTGTCATCGTGCCACAGTGGTGATCTTTGTCATAATGGTTAGCGCCTGGAGCTGCCCCGCAGTGGATTCTGGTTCTAATCCCGAATAAGGCTTAGTCGTTTCCGTGTCGTCACCTCATAGGGAACAATGCTGGCTCACCTATAATAAGGAATCCACACATGCAGAACTGCATAGAATTTTGCGGGGAAAACAGTTATTTATGGGGCAGGGGACGTCAACTGCAGCGCTCTGCAGCGATCCCTCCCCAGCGCGGTCTTTTCACAGTTCATCAAAGAAACACGAGAGACCTTGGGAGTTCTAAATGGGGGAATGTCTGGAAGACAGTCTAGTGTTCATTCACACATCGCTTTGGACTAGCAGGGGGTCGATTAGTCATGATCCTGGAGCGTGACTAATCAACCCCAAAATGTATCAAGAGGAGTCGCGGGTGCTTACTGCGTATGCAATCTGTTTATAGTGAATGCACCATAAGGTGCTCCCATAAAAAAGTAGTCAGTAACATAGCGCTGAATAACAAAAGGTGAATGTTTGATGACAAGTGCCTCCGTATTAGACTTAAAATAAATCCTTGTCATTGTATACCTTCAAAGTCGCTTTAACAGCAAGCTCAAAAATTTGTCATATTCGAAATAGGTAGAAGAAAAAATTACTGTCATGTTAAATGAATCTTTGGGATGTATCGGGGTGAGCTGTAAACATGTATTGGAACTTTTGTATTGGAAAAAAAAAGATAAAGTGTTTTCAATCATTAGACAAGTATATCGACATCCTAACTCAGTGAGGTTTGTTGCCACATTAAAGATAATTAACGTTTTTCATCTCTCATAACCGCATTTCCCCCCAAGGGAAAATTTTGGCTGAAGTGTCTCAGTACCGAAGAGACGCAATACATTATCGAAAATATAATGTACTTATTTTGAGGGAAATATCACTAATGTTCTAATTTTATAGCACATTGTCACGTTTCTATCATTTAATTTTTTGCTCACAAAAATCTAAATACTTTCAGAGCATAATAAGTTAACGTAATGAATAAATGTTTTCTAATATATATATATATATATATATATATATATATATATATATATATATATATATATATATATATGTACGTTTGAACTATTTTTAATACTGAAATTAGTACCCTTAAATAGATTCTGTGTGTCATGAATGGTTTATGCTATTTTTCAGTCTTTACTGTATCTTTATTTCTATGTTAAATAGTTATATTTTACATGAAAATTATAAACTTCAAGATTCGGAATCTATGGAGTTCGGACCAACATGTATTAAATATTTAATAACATCATACCATTAATATTATAAAAACGATATTAAAATGTTCTTTTGAATAGATTTTGAAATTAAATATTAAAAAAGTCAGCATTTTAAATGTTACTATTATTACGTCCCAAATATATGTACCAGTGACCCTGTGTTTATAACCATACATGTCTTTCTGTTATCTTTCAATTTTCCTGTATCTATTTTTCCAATCAAAATATATATTATATTTTTATATGATGACTATCTGAATACTCGTGCTTCGCTACTGAATACATTCAAATTAAATACAATTGTTAATGTATGCAATTAATAATTATATATATATATATATATATATATATATACGGAAGCATATAATGTAACTGTAACTTTTAGTTAGTTAGTTAGCTCTTCAGAATGTCAGTTGCTGTGTGGTGTTGTGTGCGTTCGTCCATTAGTGTTTTAAAGGAAATCAAGTCGTTTTTACTCGTTGCTCTAAAGAAATATTTCCGACATATAACATCCGACATTGCGATATATAAAATAATCGCAACGGATATTTTTATAGACAAAATAATGTAGAAGAAAATATTCAAATTAAATCTAATACAACAGACTAAATAATATAGCACAAATAATATACTATAGTTTAAGGAACATTTCTTTTTACTGTTTAATTTTTTTCTGCATAATGTCCAATCGTCTGCCGCATTAGAAAGAAAAAAATATTTTTTTGTCAATTTACTTCGTTGTTATGCACGTGACGCAAAATAAGATTAAAGTATCACAAAAAGAAAAGGAAACACATTATCAAACTTTAATAAATTAAATTCTAAAATTTAATTTTTAAAAATTTCCCAGAAATCAGAAATTGAAGTAAAGATTCGAAAAAGAATTACTTTTAATGGAATTTTTATGATCTTTCTCGTGATATAAATTTTGTAACCCTCGGGTTATTATTTTAAATGCAAACTGAAAAGAATGTTACAAAATCAGGTTAAAATTTTAATTTTAAAAAAATCTAAGAAGAATTTTTCAAAAATCTTTCTTTGTGCACCCCTGCACTATAAGAAGAATCTCCATGCAAAATTTCAACCCTTTAGACCCAGCTGTTTGTTCTGTGCGTTATCTTTCAGTCAGTTATGGAACTGTTTTATATATATATATATATATATATATATATATATATATATATATATATATATATATGTATATAACATACTTTAAGGTTCGATCTTTCTGGACTTCGGACCAACAAAAATTAGATATTCAATAAATTTCTACTATATATTTTATTAATGGTATATAGTTATTGAATATTTAAATTATTTTCGAAGAAGACATTGATATTACCTAAAAAATTCAGCATTTTTAATTTTATTGTCATTTGTACTCTTTTATATGTATTGGAGCACCTGTGTTTATAACGATGTATGTCTTTCTGCTATCTTTCATTTTTTTCTGTATCCATCTTTCCATGCTAAATATTTTTATACACTGCTGGCCACCCAAATTGACACCACCAAGAAAGACAACAGATATCACAACAAAATTTATTTTGTAGATAACATGTTGACCAAGTATCAAATGATTAAATTTATAGACTTCTGTGAAGTGTGGTTCCTGCCAAAATCAGTAGCCGCCATTGTTGGAGACCACCGCTGCCACACGCCTCGGCATTGATTCAAAGAGACTTTGGATGAGTTCTTCGGGTACAGCAGACCAAGAAGCTTCCACACGTTGCCAAAGTTGATCTGCTGTGGCAGCTGGGGATGAAATCTGGGTCAATCGTAGAGCAACCATGGACCACATGTTTTCTATCGGCGAAAGATCCGGAGAGCGAGGCGGCCAGGGAAGCAATTCAATCTAGCGATTGACGAAGAACCGTTGGACAATGCGTGCCACGTGTGGTCGTGCATTATCCTGTTGAAATATGGCTGTGGGCAAGCCCTGAAGGTAAGGAAGGACAACTGGCTCCAACACCTCGGAGATGTAGCGCTGGCTGTTTAAAGTACCGGCAATGCGTACTAGAGGTGTGCGAGAGTGATATCCAATACCGCCCCATATCATAATACCCGGTGCAGGACCAGTGTGGCGGTGCATAACGCAGCTGTTCTGCATCCTCTCTTCACGGTGTCTCCAGACTCGAATGCGACCATCGTGGTGTTGCAGACAGAAGCGTGACTCGTCAGTAAAGACAATTTCATTCCATTCTGCCGTCCACATCCTTCTGTCATCGCACCATTGGCGGCGGAGACGTCTGTGGTTCTGCGTCAAGGGTAGACAAAGCAATGGACGTCTTGCGGACAGACCACACTGCTGTAAACGGCGTCGAATGGTACGCGCAGACACTGTATGATGCGTTACAGACTGCATGTGCTGTGCTATAGTTCGTGATGTGACTGAGCGATCCGTCACTGCCATGCGCACAATTTGCCTCTCATCACGTGAAGTGGTGCGCTGAGGTGGATGCGATCGAACAAGCCGGTCCGTCGTACCCTCCTGCATCCAACGATCACATATCCGCATTACAGTTGTTTGGTTTCGTCTAACACGACTACCGATTTCCCTGAAAGATAATCCACAATCTCGGTAGGCCACTATCGTTCCTCTGTCGAACTCGGATACTTGATCAAAAGATGATCGCTATTTTCGACGAGGTATAATTGATCGTTTTTTTGAAAAAACCACAAGAAAAACACAATTGCCGAAGTTGAAATCGTCGAAATCTCCAAGCCTTAAATAGCGCTTTGAAGTGGCGCCACAGACTTCTATATATTCTGACTTCTATATATTCTGAGACTGACTTCTATTCCGGTCTGACTTCTATATATTCTGAGTACTTGAACATCACTTCCTTGTATAGTGTTTATAACATTTTGTACCAGTCTTTACTCAGTATTTTTTTTACACTGCACTTTAAATGTGTCAACTGAATAATAAACTTTGTTATTTATCTAGTGCAAAAAATGTCATTTCTACTTTATTAGAGGGTGACTTCGATATGCATATATCCTAGAAAGGGTAGAAGTTAGATATCTGTATAAATCCCTGAAAATATGTTTAAATTAACTAAAAACTCAGCATTTCCAATTTGACTACCATTATTATCCTCATATAAATACTAGACTTTTGAGTTTATAACCCTATACTGCTTTCTGTTATCTTTCATTTTTTTCCTCTGTATCTACCTTTCTATGCTAAATATTTATTATATTTGGTGTGATAGTAATAGACTTTAAAGTTCTTACTTTCGAGGGCTCGCACTAATTAGCATTAAATATCCCATAACTTCCTATTTTTTATGATATCATTATTATAAAGTTACTGAATATTAAAATATTCTTCCAAAAAAATTACAAAAAAACTAAAACATCAGCATTTTCAACTTGACTGTTATTATTACCCTAATATTTCTATGCTGCCCGGTAAAAAGGGCTTAATTAAAAAGCAGTGATTTAATTATACCAAGTTATTAGCTTTTATACCAATCGCAGAAATATAATTTCGACTTGAGTCTTTTGTACAAAGAAATGTCCTTTTGAATACAAAATTGATAGACTTCAGCCTTTTATACAAGTCAAATTTTTTTATCAATACTAACAAATATATATAAAATAACTTCTTCTGATTTCAGACTTTATACTGAGCACCACAGATATATGTACCAGAGTTTTGTGTATACAACCATGTATGACTTTCCGTCATCTTTCATTTTTTTCCGTATCTACATTTCCAAACTAAATATTAATTATTTTGATGTGATGTTCCAAAACTTCAAAGTTTGAACTCTGTGGTGCTCGGATCTACAAGAAAAATATTTTCAGTAACATTATGCTATTAATGTTACTAAAACCATATTTAAATGCTTTTCGAAAACGTGTTGAAATGAAAGCTAAAAAAAAAATCTAAATTTTCAATTTTACTATCATATTTATCCTCTGCATATTTCCTCGTTCTGCCAGTTAAACATTTCCAGCGACCTCACTTCCATTAGACAGGAATTTTAAACTCGGGAGGCATTAAAATTCTTTCCTCTGATCGATCTATATACGAAATTCCTTGAATTTCGTAAATTGATTAGGAGAAAAAGAAGTACTTCTGCAAATTTCATTAGCCCCATTCTTATCTCATGATCATCCGATGTGGAGGAAAATTAGGAAATCATATTTTTATAATATCCTAAATACAACATTTTTTATCGAATACGCTCTATTAATAGACACTATTATATCAAATTTCCTATGTCATATACATCTGTTTAAATTATATACAGTGGAATCTCGATTTATCGTTTTTCAAGGGACCGATTGAAATGAACGATAAATGCGGAAAAACGATACATGCGGAAATATAACAAAGCAATATGATCTTTGGGACTGGATAAAATGAACGACACATACGGAAAAACGATGGATCCGAAAACGATCGATCGAGATTCCACTGTATTTATCTTTTTACGTCAGGAACAGCAAATTAAGATACTTAAAATCCCCGCCAGTTTAATCTATCTATTTTATCTATTCTGATCTGTTGTCCTTTTTTTTGATTTATTTAAAAAATAGTTAATTTTTATGGCATACAATTTATCTATGCCAATTATATTCGAGGCTGTTTAACATTACATTTTTTCTGAAATATATTGATGCTGCATTAATTT
The DNA here is from genome assembly GCA_907164885.2 of Dolomedes plantarius. NCBI lineage: Eukaryota > Metazoa > Arthropoda > Arachnida > Araneae > Dolomedidae > Dolomedes > Dolomedes plantarius. The sequence continues at coordinate 174,986,555 of OU015495.1, read as the reverse complement.
AAAAATTGAAATAACATATGAATTACCTGTCTTTAGCTGATTTATATTTTAGAAATTTTATCTGACTAATTTTTTTTTCCTTTTAGCCATTTATTGCACAGTATTAGAAGAAACGTCATCGTACAATGTTAAAAAATGTCCTTTAAAGACTGCTTGTTGAAAATATAAGATTATCTTTGGAATATTTTCCTTCTAATGTCCTATACATCTTTTTGTGGTTTTAAAACGTTATCATTGAGGTATTATAAACGTGCATAATGGAACCAATAACGAGAACGATTTGAAATCCACTTTGCCTGAATGGAGAGTTGAGTGAAATCGTAATTGCACCCAACAAATTTAACAAATTATATCCATATCTCAGACGGAAAATGTATTTTAAGCAAACATTTTTCAAAATGTTCTAAGTATAATGTAAGATTATACTGACAACGGCGATGTATAACGATGTACTGTAGGAAATTATTCTATTTTTTGCCTCAATATCTCAGTGACAAAGAGTCTGAAGGGAGAAAACGATATCATAGAAAAACAACACCCACATAGATCTCCTAACATTACAATAAGGAACACCCTGAACTTGGGGATTTAAATCAGTGTGTCTTCTAATAAAAAGTCAGTAAAATTAAAGTATTTAGTTTTAAATGAAATATAGGCCAGCATTCACCAGAATGTTTTCAAAAATGTAATCTGTTCCAGGAAAAAAATTCTATGGAGATGTGATCCAGATTAATAAAGGTTAAGTTGATGAATAAAGGTCCATACCATAGAAGAAACAACACCCACATAGATCTCCTAATATAGCAATAATGAATACCCTGAACTTGGTGATTTAAATCAGTGTGTCTTCTAAGAAACAGTCAGTAAAACGAAAATATTTAGTTTTTAATTAAATATGCGCCAGCATTCACCTGAATGTTTTCAAAATTGTAATCTGTTCCAGGAAAAAGTTATATTGAGATGTGATCCAGATGAATAAAGGTTAACTTAAACATTACAAACTATGAGTTCGAGTGGGAAAGGTTTTTTTTTGGTGATCAAATTTTAGGACCCTCAAGTGGCCGCTTGCAAACCTAGTGATTGCAGTCTTCTCAGATCCATCAAACTTGAAGGTAAGAGCCTTACCAGGACAAACACCGATATACCAGTCATTGAACGGGGGAGATCTCTAAGTACTCTTGATAAGAGCGGAATATGCCTCCAAATAAGTAAGAGCCATATAAGTAAGCCTCCAAATAAGTAAGAGCCATAACAAAAAGCTGGTGAACGTTCAGCAGTGACTTCCTTTGCTAGGATTCCAGCTATCTCATTGCCAAATAGGCCCACATAAGAGGGGACCCACTGCAAATGAATGTCGTGGTTCACAGAGAGACGATCTAGTTAGGGCTGGAGGGACAAACAAGCTTTGTCTCCCACTCTCTTCCAGTTGCTCAAATGTTGGATGGAACTGCGACGATCTGATAAAATCCTTATATCTTAAAACTCGACATCAGTTCTAATAGATCCAAAACTCTATGGCACATAATTCGGAACGAAAAACAGAACATGATTCTGGATTTCTAAATTTTATTTTATCTACATCACCCGGGTATTTGAGGAATATTCCACTACCAGCTCGATTCTGATCATCTTTGCCACCATCCGTAAAAATCTGGGGACCATCCTCTGAAATATTGTTTATTAACTCAATTGCCAGTTGTCATAGGTATTCAGGAATATAGCACTTTTTATTGGAATAGGAGACAGATCTAATCGTGACAAACGCCATTGACTGCCTTTATATCCAGGCCTGGTATGGGCAAGTTAAAACCGTAGGCTGGAAAGTCCTTCCGTATGGAGGTAGGTGTTGGTAGAATGATACGAGCCCACCAGATATCTCCCCTGGGAATGCCCGATAAAAGTCGTAGTGGCACCGGGCATAAGTCAGGCTCCAGCCCCTTATAGTGTCGTAAGGCCGTGTGCGTAAAACCTGGAGCTGCATCTCTCCCCCCTGCAGCCTACTATGGACCTGGTATGTAATGTATTCTGACTAGCAGCATAAGGCACAACGACAGCTTAGCAAAATAACGTATTCTTCTTAAAATAATGTTTATTTTTTCATATATTCCAGTCATCCTTTCTTAAATACCCTCAACAATTTTCGATTATGAGAGTTTTTATATTTAGTTTGTTACATGTTCTGTTAATAAATGTTGTTAGAAAAAGTCCATCAGGGTTATTGAAAAATGTTGGTGCACCCCATTGAAAGGATACACTCCTCAGAAAAATTTTAATTCCTAGGAACAGTATAATTTTCTTCTGCACTCAAGGAAAAACGTCCAGTAAATTTTCCAAATACTGAAGTGAAGTTTCTGAGTATGGAAAAATATTTCAACCTTATATACCTTATGAAACCTTATATAACATTTTCTTAAAGGTTATATAAGGTTTCTGCATCATTGATGTTTTATTTTAATATTTGAAAGATTTTTAACTTATGTTATTTTTGCCAGATGTCTGTTTCAGGTTATACAAGATCGTTCGACGGGAGAAATTGTGTTTAAAGAAAAATTCATCCGATCTTGAGCCATCAAATTTTGAGGGGTTTTCGTACGAAACGTCTTAAAATTAGAAAACCCATGAGCAACTTAACAAATCATATAAAATATCAAGTAACGAAGTCTGTAAGGCAGTTCTCAAAAAAAAAAGTCACATTCTAAAAAACAGTCATCTTTAGAAACAAAGCTTAGTTACGAATACTGAAAATCGTTTTAAATAGAACAATTGCTTCGAGTATCAACCTTATAATAAATAATTCAAGCATTTTTAGGGAGAGATAATTGGCTAGCGTAAACTATTAAGCAAATTAAGTTTCTTAAAAAAAACTTGAACATTCAACGCCATATATTATATTTTAGTAGAAATTAGTGTATTCCTTTCGCAATATGCGAACTCAATTTGTTCAAGAATTCCATAAAGAAAAGGGCAATTTCCAACTAAGTGTGTGTTCATATGCCCATTTAATTACACACGGTATTAGAAGTCATTTAGCGGAATCGCTTTCAACGTAATTCTTTAATTAAAACTTGGTGACTTGGAGCTATTCGCAAATCCTCTTAAAAGATAATCTCAATACACACCTTTTTAATTCCAAATAATTTAGATAGATACTTAGAATGAAAAATGTTTATTTAAAGTATATATATATATATATATATATATATATATATATAAGAATTTGAATTTAAGAAGTTGCTTTTTCCTGTTTTCCCGTCAGAGTGTTCTGCTAACGAATTTCTATTATTACAACAAATTGCTGAAAACAATCAACAATACATATTACAACTTACACAACCAAAGAATAGAGTAAATTAAAATTGCAGACTTACATAGTTTGTAATTAGTGGATTCTTCATTCAATATTAGGCTGCTTAAAACAGAGAGGTGACCGAGAAAGATTATTTTTGTTGTAAAAGAATTTTCTCCTCTATTATCCAAAATAAGTTATCAAAAATTTTCTTTCTACGAAAAAATAGTCTATGCAGAGGTCGAAAGAAATTTCTCATGAGAATCTATTTCGTTCAGTAGAAAAACTACATATCTTAATTAATTGAAATGAAAGAACGTGTGTTTGTTCTTTGGTTTAAAAAAAATCACGTTGGAAAAAAAGTTTAAATAATATAATTCAACAGAGTATTATATTTTTATGTGTGTGTATTAGCATGTTTAATTTTTTCCTCGCAGATGACGGGATCCTTTCAAGTAATCGACTTTTCAATACTTGGTCTCAGTAGCTTTCATGGAACTACGATACGATATGATTGTAGCATTCCGATAAACAACAGCCAGCAACCATTCTCTTAAATGACATTGTGAATAACCAGAGGCATTATATCAACCAAATTCTAGATAGACCCCGAAGAGACATTTCTTTAGAAGTTTGCTCCATTGGTATACAAAATCTGCTGCCAGAGATGAAGCATAATGCCTCCATGTATTTGATTTCATTCGTTTTAAGTCGGTTATTTAAGCAGATCATTCCATTCGATGTTATTTTTTGCGAAATAATAACTATTCTCTTAGAGAAAAGAAACACGATAAGTTTGGTAATTACTATGGTTACTGTACATTGACAAAATTTTAGTTGGTCCGAATGGCCAATATCATGCTAGAACGTTTCGCAGTTTATGTTTTCTAAAAGAATATTTAATGCCCTGTGTAGCATGATCCCGGTCCATAATGAAGACTCTAAAACACTTAACAACTAAATGAAAATCTTCCAATTAAACACTTTCGCTGATTTGTCATGTCATCAATACTGCCAAGCGTTTGTAATCAAACCACAATGTTTAGTCTTGTATCTGAAGATTCCCTTATTCATACAATAATTCACATTCCCTGGCAGTGATAAATTTTATTCTTCTTCTTTATTTTAAGAACCTTGTGCAAATTAACTCAGCTTAATTAAGGTACAAAATGAAGTACTATTGGCTTTTCCAGCTCTTCCGCTGGAATTCATACGTCTGAGAAAAGGGGATGATTAACACCATGTTACCAGAGCTCCTTTGACAAGTTTTATTTGCTCGACCTCGCTGGAATTTTCATGGTCATGGTGTCGTTAACATGTCGTCTCCACTACTGTATCAATTACTGTTGGATCTGGCAAATTGAGTTTAGCTACAGATCAAGACAATGTTATGGCTTTTCCTCTTCATTTCATAATGCGAAGAGTGCAGATCTGCAAATTCTGGTAAATGTACACGACAGTACTAATTAGCTTTATATACTAATTTCCACACTCACGAAGGTATCTTCCTATAACATCATTCCTAAAAGTAATGTAAATATCTGTGAATGTCCATATGTAATTAGCAATACCGTATACTCTCCATGAAACTGTTGCAAGCGGATGTCGGGGCTCTAAAATATATTATTTAAGGACGATGTTTCATCTTCAGAACACGTCTCGACTAGCCCACGCAGATTTGAAATCTTCTCGGTACACGAAATTGGTAAATATTGATACCATATCTTTAAAAATAGACAGATGATGGCCAAATGGCTAGGGCGCTGGCGTTCGATTCTGGTCCTATGGTTTTGAACTGTTGGCATGGATGTTTGTGGTCGTTCACAATCGGCTTTAAACTGTAGGTCGCGGTCAAATTAACCCTCGTGTAGAAAAAAGTTGACCGTAGCGCTTCAAATAAAACCATATCTTTAAAAAGCAAAGAATATTTCATTCCATCATATTTATAATTCATTTGCACGGCATATCATAACTAATACAGGTCATTATTTCAATCATAGATGCAAATCTCACGCATTTGATTTTATTCCTTATTAAGCAAATAAGAATTATCATTTTAAAGTTAATATTTGTCCTCTTATTATTATTAAAAGTTAACAGTGTGCATATTTGTAATATTGATATGTTAAAATTCCATTAAATAGAAGTAAATTAGAAAATTTCACCTTTGGGAAATATTTCCTCGTAAAGGGCATTTGAGATTTCGAGAAAAGGTTCATAAATTCAGTTTTAGCCAAAGGCTATAAACGTTGTTTACTGATTAGAATTTGATGGCTGAACAGAACTAGTTCTCAAAATATAACTTTCGTAGTTTATGGAAGGCTATTTACAAAAAGAAATTTCCCTGACAAAACTAGATTATTTTATTTGTAGATATCAAAAAAATGCCATCGTGTTAGTGTATTGTTCGGTAAACAGTTAAAAATTTATTACAAATAAAGTTCAGCGAATCTCTAGAAAAAAAAATTACTTGCTTCTACTCTCAATGAATCATTACTTATTTTGCGTGACATTGTGTTATTTCGTGTTCAGAAAGTCAAGTGCCTCGACATGCATTCGTTTACTTTCTTAAATTAAGTACGTTAATATCCTGAATAAAAACTATTAATTCCAGAATATTTTGCTTCACAGAATGTAAAGGAAGGCAAAAAGAGACCTGGTATGGTGGTATATTAAGATAATGTAAGTATAGTAGCTGAAAGGCACATTAGAAAGAAGAATTTACTACAGAAATTATGCATCACGTTTTAAGGAGATTATGAAATGTAATTTTGGTTTTACGTTTTAAAGATATGGATGCAAGGACATCAATAGGGGGGGGGTGATTACGTTTTGCAGGCACACAAACTTTTTATTGGTTTTTGTTTATGCCATCTTTGTGGTTGTTCATGATATGTGCGGGTAAAAATTCCTACTTCTGAAATATAGTTGCTTTCAGGCATGCAATGCTCTTTGGTTGGGCCACAGGGTTTGTCTCCTTTGTAGATCTCCCTTATGCTCATTAGAAAGAAGAATTTACTACAGAAATTATGCATCATGTTTTAAGGAGATTATGAAATGTAATCTTGGTTTTACGTTTTAAAGATATGGATGCAAGGACATCAATGGAGCAAGAACATCCCTTATGCTCCCTTATTCACAACCAGAAAGTTTAATTGCCACAACAATCGCAGATTTCTTCACTTTGAAAAAATGATGTTCCCTTTCAGATCCTCTGCTCTGAAACTTTAAAGATTTGTGGGTTACCAATGATCCAACAACATCCCTGAGTTGGCCTTTATTAAACACCTTTCCAATGACCATTGGACAAGGATACAGAGGATAAAGTTAAGTGTTATTATCCTAGTACCAATATATACGTAAATATATATGTCCTAGTACCAATATATACGGTTAGTATCAATTTATACGTAATTGCTCTTTTTCTTTGCATTTACTATTAAACTTGTACCTTTGCTAAATTATGATTTATTTGGGGGTAACAGAGTACCGTTCATAATACAATATCCTAAAAATTTAAACTATTTCCCAGAGACTATTTTGACCATTCTGGTGCATTTGTAACGAATAAATGTTTCAAAATTTCAATATCATGTTTTATGTAAGTACAAATCTTGGACATTTATATAATGTTTACTTTCACTGGAAAGTCAATAAAATTTCTCTTCAGATGTTATTTTATCTAATCTTACTCTTTCATAAACTATGCTTAGGTTTCAAAATAATAAAAAAATTCCATTCGTAAAACTGAAATGAAATTATCATCTTATACTTTATATATATATATATATATATATATATATATATATATATATATATATATATATATATATATATATATATATATGTGTGTGTGTGTGTGTGTATAATATACATTCATACAGATTTATAGAGGTAGAAAGATAGCTATAACATTCATATAATATTCTTGTATTACCTCGTAAGTGAATTACGAAAAATTTGGCAATTCTTCCAATGTTGTCACTTTCAAATTTTTATCTCTCTTTTTTAAAAGCAGAAGGAACCAAATTAAATAAGCCATTTACGCATTACTTTCTAACGGAACAGAATTTCAAAATCAAAACATTTCTTCTCCCTGTCTGACGCTAACCGTTGAAACCTAATACGAATACGAATATCGGAGTCTCAGAATATTACCTAATAAGAATATTCGAGTAAAATTCACTCTTCTGAAAATAATTTGATGAGCGTAGCTGGAATCGATGTTTATGCTATGACTTTTCGATTTCATATGTTATCTTTTCATCGCTGAAATATTCTGAAAACGAGCATTTTAGTGTAAATAAATTGCTACCTCGCTGTTCATTTTAAAACAGGTAAACTTAATTTTAAATCACTTATTTCATAATTTATATTACTTAATGTCCGCATGATAAAAAACGTATTCCAAGTATTTGTATTTATAACCAATATACTAAAACAACTCTGCCCTCTGAATAGTATTCTGATTCAAAAATACTTCTGCATTATTTCATTAACAGCTTAATTCGTCTTAAAATGTCACTGTCTCGTGATCAGCTTTGTTGTATGTGCCTAGAAACATGATCTAGAAACATGTGCCTAGGACATGAACTATTGCAGATTTTTCAGTCAATAGTACCCTGAACATTTAAACTTTATACTAGTTGATACCCGACAAAACATGACGGCTAGATAGTAAATAAATGTACTAATACACAAATTATACTCCACACATCATTGCCAAATGTTAAAAATCATAATAATTCGCAGAAACCGATTAATGTGTTTAAGCGGCCTCGTGCTTAGTGAGAATCTAAAGCCAGATTTAAAAATGTCACTGAGCATGCGCGGAAAGCAATTTTTTTAACTGTAAATTATCGCTAATTAAACAGCACGAAATAAACAATTTCCATGAGGTTTAATCTTATATTTCACAAACATAATTATCATAAAAAAATGGTAGAGATAGATCTCGAAAGACAATCATTAAAACATGTCACTGAGCATGCGCAGAAACAGTGAGTTTCTAAAGACAGATTTAAACATACCACTGAGCATGCGCAGAAATCAATTTTTAATTCTAAATTATCGCTAATTAATAGAAATTACGGTTACAAAAACCAAATTTGACAAATCTACAGGTTACAATCTTTCGTTTAAGACCAAAATGAAGTAAATTGATGCAGTAGTTTTCTCTCACGGACTGCCCAAAAAGTCGGCTTAGCAACTTAAATATGTAGATATTACAAGATTCAAAAGCTATTGAAATGGCTTCACTGCTCATCGTTTTGCATATTGCCTTTGACAAAAGCCCATTTTCCCGGGTGCCATTAAATTATCTTACTACAGATAGATGGCACGATTACTATTTACGCTGAAGATTTAATTATTTCCAGTTTAGAGTATAAATTTCATTTTATTATGATTAAATTAAGATTCTGCGTGTATTGCTTTAATACACTCGTTTGCAAAAATTAAGGTCGACACAGGTGTTCACGTGTAACGTCGTAAAGCAGCAGACAAGATATTTAAACATTATATCATACGACCCGCAACACATGATGTAGTATGATTTTTACAAATCATGCTACTTTAGGAAAAGTCCTGATTGGTCTTTTGTTTGTTTCTGCCTGATATTTTCATTGTTGCGTTGATTTTTTTTCCGTTCCGTCCTTAACTTTTGCACACCGGTGTATTTTCACTTATTGATTGAAAACTGTCGTCGTTTGATACAAAATTGTATATCACAATAATGCATAAGATAATCGGTCCCTTCAAGGTTAGTAAAAGGACGTGGAGAATGAACTTACGATTCCGCTGCAACAAACGACTTTTTAGATGTCTGAGGGGGGGAGAGGGGGTCTAACTCTGTTACGGATCGAGCTTGTCCGTGCCCACATACAGGCATCTCACAGATACCTATGAAATATTTTCTCTGCAATATTTTTGGAACTGGAGCAATTCGTAATGATAAAAAAATTTTGAAAATTTCACCATGTAAAGTGGCAATTGTAGAAAAATTATTACATTAGGGTTAAAATAATTACCGGAAAGAATGCCATCAACTTTGTGTCCTAAATAAGAAAATAATTACATTGTTTGGTCTGGTTAATTGAAACTACATCTTCAAAATTTTATTATTTATGAAACGTTTTGTGAAAGACCCTTTTTTAGGTACTTTCTTTCAATTAAAAATTTAATAATGGAGAAATCCTTTTCCGATAAATAAAACTTACAGAAGCTATGTGTTCCCACGCAAAAGTGCTGATGGGAGCCACAGCATGGATTGCGAAACACAAGTTATTTGCGAAATAAGTTATTTGAGGACCTGTACAATATTTGATAATTGTTTCTCTGTATTTCTTTTCTTTGCTTTCTTAGTTAAGGACTATTTCAGGTGAATAGTGAATTTCTAGATATTTCCAGGATTTGTAAACGCTTATAGACAGATTATAGACAGAGGCGCATAATGTTTTTGTTTGTTTTTTCATGACCCCTGACCGGCAATTTATTCCAGACCATGGCCATATTCTCTTGTGGACTTAGGGGTGATGCTGCGGTTTATAATGGCTCCACAAGGATCGGAGTCCGACTAAGCCAGGTGCCACCTCCATTCTGACCGAACACCCCCAGGGGGGACATCTGGGGAGGTCTTACCTTCACTGAAAACTATCCTCAAAGAAGGACTTTCCGGTCTACTAGTTTCAGGGGCGACGTTCGCACAGTGCGAACGCCTAAGTCTAGTCTTCTTTTCACTTGCATTCAATGTATTCCAGTTTAATGAGCAGACAAATGGCTAGTGCTGCCACCTGTTATCAGTTTAAAGAAGTAGGAATGTTTTACAACCTTTAATTGGAAAAATTTTCAAGATATTTTAGATTTAAAACATCGGGAAAAAAATCTGCACCATGGAAACGGGGGAGGTTGTTGCTCCTGAAACGGTTAAAGTGTCCGTATCCAGCCTATACATGAAGGTATTTAACATCGCTTGTCGAGATTCGATCCGAGCACCCTCAGTACCGATAGGTAACACGCTAGTGCTAGGCTATTGATTAATATTAGTGCTAGGCTATTGATATAATGATTTTTGCTATTGAATATTGAAAATTTTGTTTTAACGGGAACTTTATATATAGCTAAAGACCTGTTTTATTTTCCTTTTGGTAATCAGACAGAATTATCAATTATTAATTAACAATAGCCTGAGGTAGTCTGTAACATTTACTAACTCCTTTTAAAAGTTTCTCATAATTGAGTTTTGAGTAAAGACACTCAATATCTTTTAAATCAAACAGGCAATATTCATTTATATTTATAAACGACATTTAATGTACTAATGACCAAGCGTTAAATTCTATACAATTTTATGTAAAATTTTCACGTATTTCTAAAAATCAAGATTTTATATCTAACAGCTTCTTGAAATTGAAATCGCTGTTGAAACACTTCAAGTTAAACTATGTTGAAATAAAACTTCATCATAAAGAAAATTCAATCACAATATGGAGATTAATTTGAAGGTAAAGGTCGTGTAAATTCAAAGGTCCGCAGAAATTACGTATATGAAGTAATTCGTTAAAAAGAAATTAATTCTCTGGTGACTATTCAGAAGTTAGCTAAAAGCATATGCTCTTTGTAACTACACTGCTGGCCACCCAAATTGCAACACCAAGAAAGACAAGAGATATCACAACAAAATTTATTTTGTAGATAACATGTTGACCAAGTTTCAAATGATTAAATTTATAGACTTCTGTGAAGTGTGGTTCCTGCCAAAATCAGTAGCCAGAGTAGCCGCCATTGTTGGAGATCACCGCTGCCACACGCCTCGGCATTGATTCAAAGAGACTTTGGATGAGTTCTTAGGGTACAGCAGACCAAGCAGCTTCCACACGTTGCCAAAGTTGATCTGCTGTGGCAGCTGGGGATGGAATCTGGGTCAATCGTAGAGCAACCATGGACCACATGATTTCTATCGGCGAAAGATCCGGAGAGCGAGACGGCCAGGGAAGCAATTCAATCTGGCGATTGACGAAGAACCGTTGGACAATGCGTGCCACGTGTGGTCGCGCATTATCCTGTTGAAATATGGCTGTGGGCAAGCCCTAAAGGTAAGGAAGGACAACTGGCTCCAACACCTCGGAGATGTAGCGCTGGCTGTTTAAAGTACCGGCAATGCATACTAGAGGTGTGCGAGAGTGATATCCAATACCACCCCATACCATAATACCCGGTGCAGGACCAGTGTGGCGGTGCATAACGCAGCTGTTCAGCATCTTCTCTTCACGGTGTCTCCAGACTCGAATGCGACCATCGTGGTGTTGCAGACAGAAGCGTGACTCGTCAGTAAAGACAATTTCATTCCATTCTGCCGTCCACATCCTTCTGTCATCGCACCATTGGCGGCGGAGACGTCTGTGGTTCTGCGTCAAGGGTAGACAAAGCAATGGGCGTCTTACGGACAGACCACTCTGCTGTAAACGGCGTCGAATGGTACGCGCAGACACTGGATGATGCGTTACAGACTGCATGTGCTGTGCTATGGTTCGTCATGTGACTGAGCGATCCGTCACTGCCATGCGCACAATTTGCCTGTCATCACGTGAAGTGGTGCGCTGAGGTGGATGCGATTGAACACGCCGGTCCGTCGTACCCTCCTGCATCCAACGATCACATATCCGCATTACAGTTGTTTGGTTTCGTCCAACACGACTACCGATTTCCCTGAAAGATAATCCACAATCTCGGTAGGCCACTATCCTTCCTCTGTCGAACTCGGATACTTGATCAAAAGATGATCGCTGTTTTCGACGAGGCATAATTGATCGTTTTTTTGAAAAAACCACAAGAAAAACACAATTGCCGAACTTGAAATCGTCGAAATCTCCAAGCCTTAAATAGTGCTTTGAAGTGGCGCCACAGGCGCGCGTGATGTGCGTCTGCGCTGAAATTCTAATCATTTGCATATCTCACCTCCGCTAATGCATGTTGTAAATTTCATGTTATTTGTATGTTTCTTTCAGGGTGTTGCATTTACAGTGGCCAGCAGTGTATATGAAATAGTCTCCATTTTATCGAAATTAAGTCTAAAATTTCTTGATAAATTTTCATTTCTGTTTAATATTTCTGTTTTTCATGCTCGAATTTCATGCTCGATTTTATTGAACTTGGTAAATTAATTCTTTCTCCTCTTGAAATTTAGTGAATGATTTTTAAAAGAATGAAAAGGAAAATATGCATTTCTTTTTATTGGAATTTTATATTACTGAGAATGAAAAATCACAGTAAAATGAATAGTACTACATTTCATCGATGTAAAATGAAAAATTACATTAAATCCGATCCCAAATACATCTTAAGAGTAAACGGGGAACAAAAGCAATAAAAAAACCGTTATTGAGTTTAAAAGGATTTTCAAAACATCATCTTCAAAAAGATTTTAAAAGTATTTTCTAAATTCTGCGTGAATGAAATACATATAATTTCACGCTTAATGTATAATAAAAGATATAATGGAACTCTTAAAAAGTTGAAATAGTTTTTTTTTTTTTTTTGTAACCGTCATGCTATATCACCATCAGACTTTCATCTGTTTCCAAAACTTAAGGTATTTCTTGGTGGAAAGCGCTTGGAAAATGATGACATGTTGCAAGAAACTGTTACTTACTGGTTTAACGGTCCGTCGGCAGAGTTCTTTGATGATGAGATGCATAAGCTGGTGACACGACTTGACAAATGTTTAAATGTTAATGGTGACTATGTTGAAAAGTGAAAACATGTTCATATTTTAGTTTGTGATACAATTTACGTTCATAACGAAAGTTTCTCTGACTCCATTGCAAAACGGTTCTTTCTTTAAAAATGACCCTCGTATATATATATATATATATATATATATATATATATATATATATATATATATATATATATATATATATATATATATATATATATATATATATATATACATACATATATATATACGTATATATATATATATATATATATATATATATATATATGTATATATATGTATATATATATGTATATATATATGTATATATATATATATATATATATATATGTATATATATATATGTATATGTATATATGTATATATATATATATATATATATATATATATATATATATATATATATATATATATATATATATGTATATATATATATATATATATATATATATATATATATATATATATATATATATATATATATATATATATATATATATATATATATATATATATATATATATATCGCCTTTCTAACAAAGGGGGTATGAAATTTCCCGTTCTAGAGGGCGAATCGGAAAAATGGGCCGCGTAAGCTAAAGGTTAATTTATTAGATTGTAACCTTTTTTATATTGCAATAAATTGAAGTAAACATTCTTTTGAAATACAAATCTGTTTATTCCGTATAAAATATGTATAGTTTTGGTCAATTTTTTTTAATTTTATGTGCAGCTAAGAAAATATTTTTATCGCAGATAACACGATTGCTTAAAATTTACTTCAAAACCAGTTTTGTTAGACATATTATCTATCATTCAAAAATGCAAATTTCCTTACATACTTTCACGTCACTAATATTTTTTTTGGGGGGAGGGGGTTAAAAAGTTGGTATAACAGTGTCGATAGATATGATAGTCAACTGTCGTATTCTAAAAATTTTATAGTTATTTCGTAAGTCAGTTTAATATAAATGAAAAATTAAGGACTGATTTTGTAGAATTTGTTAATAATTTTCTTTATTCAGAAATATAAAACTCGGTCCTTCTTTTCATCTAACTTTTTTTTATTTTCCGTAATTCTAATGCAAATTTCCTTATATACTTTTACGTCACTAATATTTTTTTTGGGGGGAGGGGGTTAAAAAGTTGGTATAACAGTGTCGATAGATATGATAGTCAACTGTCGTGTTCTAAAAAATTTATCGTTATTTCGTAAGTCAGTTTAATATAAATGAAAAATTAAGGACTGATTTTGTAGAATTTGTTAATAATTTTCTTTATTCAGAAATATAAAACTCGGTCCTTCTTTTCATCTAACTTTTTTTATTTTCCGTAATTCTAATGCAAATTTCCTTACATACTTTTACGTCACTAATATTTTTTTTGGGGGGAGGGGGTTAAAAAGTTGGTATAACAGTGTCGATAGATATGATAGTCAACTGTCGTGTTCTAAACATTTTATCGTTATTTCATAAGTCAGTTTAATATAAATGAAAAATTAAGGACTGATTTTGTAGAATTTGTTAATAATTTTCTTTATTCAGAAATATAAAACTCGGTCCTTCTTTTCATCTAACTTTTTTTTATTTTCCGTAATTCTAATGCAAATTTCCTTACATACTTTTACGTCACTAATATTTTTTTTGGGGGGAGGGGGTTAAAAAGTTGGTATAACAGTGTCGATAGATATGATAGTCAACTGTCGTGTTCTAAACATTTTATCGTTATTTCATAAGTCAGTTTAATATAATGAAAAATTAAGGACTGATTTTGTAGAATTTGTTAATAATTTTCTTTATTCAGAAATATAAAACTCGGTCCTTCTTTTCATCTAACTTTGTTTATTTTCCGCAATTGTCACCGAAACTGTTTTTAAAAATATTATACGCGGAATAAGGTTCTTTTTAAAAAATGAAACCCATTTTCCCTTACTTATAGTTTTGATATTCTTTATTGTTTCAAGATGTTATCATTGAAAGTTCGATTTTAGGCTTTTCTAAACATAATTAAATTTCTGGTTTTAGAATTCACATGTCATAGCAGCAATCATTCAAAATTTTGAAAACTATTAGTGTGAATAAAATTTATTTTAAGGTTTTTATGTAAAGATAATTTTAAATGAAGATACATATAAAGTAAAAATTATTTATAACATATCAAAATTATTTATCAGTAATAGACGCGTAAGTGATGGATTCGGACCAATCGTACGTGACAAATTTCATTATGTTTCGTTACAAGTATCATGGATTAATGTGAAAACAAATTTTTGTATAATTCAAGAACTTTTGTCAGTTTCTGAATTATTCGATACTTTTAAAATTAGTCCTGAAATCGCATTTTTTACAGAAAAAATTTCGATGCTAGTTTTAGGGTTTTAACTTTACTAATCACAGATTTTATTTCTTATCTAACATTTCTCTAAGAAACTTTAAGAACTGAAAGTATGAGCCATCTATTATTATCTTCAGAAGAAGGCTAAAAAGTTTCTAAACACTTTACCTGCAAATTATCAAGTTGTTTCGTAAACTTTAAAAAGAAACTGGAGTTTGGGTTCTTCTAAAATATCGGAAGAGTATATATAAATAATTCTTCCACAATTCTGTACGTGAAGATCAAAGATATATTTATTTTTCAACCATTACTAACTTAAAAGTCAGTAACCACATGTTGAAAAAAATATTCCTTTAAGCAGTCTACACAATCTATAGCAAAGTAAATAATATAAAGACAAATATTCGAAACAAACATTAACTGCATTAATACTTTCAACTTTTAAGATCTTGAATTTTTTCAGCTAATCTTGAAATTGTATATCTTTACCAAAGAAGTAATTATTAATTTAATGGAAATAAATATGAGCGTTTTATTTCATGAAAACATACCCCTTGTATTAGGATTATGTATACAGTATAAGGTAGTAAGTACTAAATAATTACTTGGACTGTAAAGAAAATAGAATCAAAGAATAAAAATATTTTGATATAGCACCGAATACGTAAATGATAAATTTTTGTCTGAATGATAAGATTATATAGTGGTAAAGTACAGTTCACATTGTGTTTTATATGTAATTGGAACTGCATTTGTCCATATATCTGTAAAAAAGGAAATAAAAATCATTGTAAGTTATATAAAACATTTCAATAATGTATTATTTTTCGAAAATATATAAGAAATTCAATCCCCTCATATAGACGTATATATCATTATTTTTCCACATTTGAGCACTCAAACAACATTTTCCTTTTTAATAAATTGACAAATTGTTTCAACTTACTCTTCTATTTATATCTCTAAGATGCTATTGTTATCGATTTGACAAATCTGCCCATCTAGCAATTTTTTTTCAAGTTCGGTGAAATTTTCAATAAAACAAGCAACATAGCCTTATCAACGTTTAATAAGGTGTTTAAAAAATTAACATTTAATTAGTTTAGGGGACGGTCGACCTTTATTTGAGCAAATCTTTTATATTGTAATATCTATTGTGATATTGTAAAAAAATATATATATATTTCTGTAGGATAATAGTACCTAAATAATTATTTTCAAGTAAAAAATAATTTATGAGTTTTTTTAAGTAAAAATAATTCATGAGGCTTCTACTCAGTAAGTATTAAAGTATAGTCATAATCTTTAAATCTATTTTTATCACAACAGATTTTTCGAGATTTTTAGATATTTTAAATGCTCCATGCGACTTAATTTTCGTTAAAAATACATAAAATAGATAAGGAGGAATCCTTATACTCTTTACAAAGAAACTGGGTATGCATTTTACAATTCCACGTCATTAAGTTAATTAAATTTGATTTATAACTTATCAAAAGACAAAATTTTGATGAAAATTGGGATGGAATTTAGATAAAAAAACTCTCAAAAGTTAACTATTCAAGAGATTAAATAATTGATGCTAACATTTGTTTGTAATACAGTTTTAAGTTATTTAAATGCAAAATCGAGCAAATATCTCAAAATTAAGTCTCAAGGAGCATTTTAAAATTTTGCTTACAAATTTTAATTTTAAAAAATCTTAAAATTATAATAAGATTGGAAATTTTTTTGAGGAATTCTATATACTTATGGTGAAATGTATATATGTATATTTCATATCTCTATGATAAAAAGTAAAATAAATAAATTTTCACTTCCACCGTTCTCTAAAACTTTGGTGCATGTTCTTAAACTCGCAAACTGCATTTTTTTTCTTCTTCATAGTTTGTATTTAATAATCTATAGAATTTTGCTTTTATCCTTAGGGGGATTGTTTCTTTATTTGAAAATTGGTTAATTTGAAAATCAATTCCATAGAGTTGTCTCGGTTTTTGCAATAAAATAATTTCTCGTAATTGATCGATTAATGTTTACTGAAAAAGAGATATAAAAATGCAAAATACTCTACTTTAATGATTTACATAAACTCTTTATAAACTGAGAATTAACTCATTCCGATATATATCAAGGGGTGGAAAATATTTCCCCGCCAGTGTAATTTCAATTGAATTTTATCATGCATGTTAGGGGACATTGCTTTAATTACGTCATAGAACTCATAGGTATATATGTCAACGTAACTATAATACTTAATTCAGTGAGATCTTTAATTGGTACTATGACATAAATAGTATGAATACTAGTATAAGCAGTAAGGATTGATTTTCAAAGAATTCTGATTTTTTTTTAAAGAATTACAAGAAAAACAAAAGAATTTGTTTGAAATTTTACACACGAAATTCGGATTTGGATTTGTATTTTGTTTATCCTCAGGGTATAGAAAATATTAAATAAGAAATTCCTTTTTTCAAAGTTTTGGAAACCTCACTGTTTAAAAAAATTTCGTTCGACTCATCGCTATCATCATATATTTGTGACGCATCATTGTTTATTGTTTGAAGTATTACTAAAATCTTTAAAGAATGTTTAACAAAATGTTATAAAATTCTAATAGAAACATCAATGCAATATTCTAAAATTTCTTTCCACTTTCTGAAGTCTATAATTTTTTTAATTTTCTTTTTAAGTACTCAGCAGTATATGGAAATTAAATCTATTCTAAAACGAGGAATTAGGAGGTTACGAGTGTTTCTCGACACTTTTGTATTACGCTTAAGGGGACTCACGACCCTTAAGTCGAGGAAGTAAGGCATATTTTCATGGCTTTTGACTCTTTGCAACTATTTCAATTTACTCCCAATTTTTCCAAATTTTATGTATATAATAAATTGATATATTTATTTTATTAAACACATTTTCAACCCTCAAAATAATTTTAAGTAATTATTCTAAAACTTCTTTAAATATACCTTGTTTTTTGAAGTATTTTTATTGTATACTGGTTTGCGCGTAGAACTATGAAATTAATTTTACACTTAAATGTATAATTCCTGTTTTATATTTAAAATAAATAATTCAAAATACAATTGAACATAAAACATTCAACATTAAAATATTTTTTCAATTTTTTTAAAAATACTCAAAATATACTTAAAATTTCCTTAAATTTTTGCATTAATTTACCCCTGAAAAAATAACAAAATGTGCAATGATTGCAATAATTCTAGTTCAGACGCAATAAAATAACATGATTCTGCAATGATAAAAATTTCATGGAATTATGTTGCATAGTTTTTGAGATATCAGTTGCGGAATGATGGAAAATTACATTTTGAGAAAAACGAGTTTAAAATTTTTCTTACCATAAACTTGATCAGTTAATTAAATATTTAGAATACCAATATCTCCGGAACTAAGCGGAATATTTTCATGCTATACACCTCTAGCTGGCAAATTTCGGAATGGTTTATAACAAATTAAATCACATTCTGAATATACATTTAAAGACTAATTTCCCTTTATACACTCAACAATGAAATGTCAAATATATTCATCCTTCGTAAAAAACGTCCTAAACTCTCAGTATGTACAACTAATTCAAAGGATATGCAAAATTAATTCACAAGTAGGAATAACTTGAGAACGGTACTAAAATCTTAGAAACCTGTTTTACACTCTTGTTACAGCATTCTTGTCTGTAAATAGAAGATACTAAGTTTCGAAAATGTGCCATGTGACAGTTACATGTTATGAAGTTTAGATGCTACTCACAGATATCAGCGTTGATTTCCAAAGTATATGTATATTCACAGGAAAATTCTTTCTAATATTAATTTTTTTCGTATATTTAATAACTTATAAATGGTTTGAATCTCTCGTTGTTAGTCTATATTTTTGTGAGTGCTTTTGAATTCATACAGAAAGACATTCGTATTGTTTCAAATATATATTAATTTATTTTGAAATAAAATATGTAACATACAAGGATACCGTTGCATTTAATATGGGGATAGAAAGCATTTCATGACAGTTAAAAATAGAGATACATGCTTCATATTACGCTCTTCGCTGTATTCAACATCTGCAATTCAAAGCTCTGTGAGAATAAATACTACATCAGTTCTCTTCAGATGAAGGCTTCTCATTGCATTCACAAGAGAAAATCCCTTTATTGTCCTCTTTAAGATTGTTTTTATATTATTAAAGATTTTCTTTTAATAGTTTACTAGGTGGTCCGTGCGACACTTTTGCATGCAATTCAAATACGATAAATTATATAGCGAGGTTGGTGGTTTGTACTAGGATGAAAGAAGAACCTGTTAATTTGTAGCCGTTGTTTATTTGTCAAATAACAATGCCTCGTAAGGATAATACAAAACCATTAACAAAGCGCCTTTGGCCACAATATTGGAGGTGAAGCATCATACAAAACAGGGGAACATGAGATATGTACCCGTCAAAACACCTTTATAGACAATATTAAAAGTTAAATATGACACAAACTCGTATAATAAATTATAATTACATTACAAAACATCTTTGTGCACAATATTTGACCGTTCCGTTTCGACGTATCCAGGGAAAGTACTTAAGGGTCAAAATTTAATTTTCCACTTCGATTTTTAAACAAACAATAAAATGTGTCATTTTGAATTAACAATTCATCAGAAGCGGATAAATTAATCTTTAAAATATGGTACCTCGTTTATCGATTTTGGTTAAATATGAAGGGAGAAAAAGGGATCGTCACAAAAAATCACCTTCTAGAAAATATATGTGTAGGTATACATGTATATCGCGTAGTTATACATGGTTTTTCCATGCAAAAAGAATAATTTACACCTACGCGGATGTTGCCAATAACAAAACTCATTAAGGAAATCACAGAATGACAATAAAAGCAAACGGGTTTTAAATTTAAAAGTTCAGTGCAATTGATAATGGTAAAATAAAAAAAAACTAGAGCGCGTGCCATCTAGGGGAAGAAAAATTGTTTTTAATAATTATACTTCAATTTTTAAATAAACAATAACATGTTTAATCCTAAAATAACAATTCGCACGAATCGGAGATCTTAATCTTTAAAAGAGTACCACATTTATCAATTTTGGTTAAGTATGAACAGAGAAAAAGGGATAAAACATTACCTTATAGAAATAATATACAGTGAAGTGCCACTGAATTAGGGATACCTACCTAGTAACGAGTTGGGCCTCGTCTAGCCTTGATAACGGCTGCCACACGACGTGGCATAGATTCAACAAGTTTCTGGAAACGTTCCACGGGAATGGCTTGCCAAATATTGACTAAAGCTGTCCATAATTCAGTAAGGTTCTTTGGTGCTGTGTGATGGCCTTTCACGTCTTGTTCCAAAACATCCCAAAGATGCTCAATAGGATTTAAGTCTGGGCTTCTAGGTGGCCAATTCATGACAGAGAAGTCAGAGGAATGCTCATCCAACCAGCCAGTAGCCAACCAGGACTTGTGAGAGGTACAGTTGTCTTGCTGGAAAACTCCATTACCGTGCGGATAACAGAACAGCATAAACTGATGGAGGTGATCAACCAGCAACTCTACGTACCGAATTGCAGTGAGGGAGGTTGGTACACGCACCAAAGATCCCAAACTGTGCCACGCAAAATCACCCCAGACCATGATTGAGCCACCATGCCCTTGTACAGTTCTAGCCAGGCATGCAGAATCCATGGCTTCATGAGCCTGACGCCATATTATCAGCCTCCCGTCGGCGTTAAGTAGTCGGAATCGAAACTCATCACTCCATGCTACTCGTTTCCAGTCCTCTACACTCCAGTCTCTGTGCTCTCTTGCCCAGGCAAGACGTGCAGCCCGATGGCGAGTATAGAGCAATGGTACTCTCGTAGGTCGACGGCTCCCGAAACCCATACGTTGAAGCGAGCGTTGCACAGTCCGTTTACTCACTGTACGACTGGCACCGTCATTAAACTGGGTGGTAATTTGAGCTGATGTTTGGCTTTGCTGGCTACGCACAATACGCCTGAGCCGTCTCTCACCACGCACTGTCAAGGCTAATTTTCCTTTGCAGTTTGCCCGATCGCTAGTTATTTTTCCACCATCCATGTATTCTTGGTATACTCTTGACACTGTTGACCTTGAAAATGCTAGCTGTCTGACGATTTCGGAAATTGAATGGCCCATGCGTCGCGCACCTACGATTTGTCCGCGATCGAAGGCGTCTAAATCAGGCAGTTTACCCATACTGGCAATTCCAACAACTAATTCAGAACAACCACAGTACGCGCTATATATGCAGTTACCACAGCGCCCTCACTTGCGCATACATGATGCGCAGCGCTACACAATTTTCATAGGCTTTGCTATCCCTAATTCAGTGGCACTTCAGTGTGTATATATATATATATATATATATATATATATATATATATATATATATATATATATATATATATATATATATATATATATATATATATATATATATATATATAAATTCTATACTTAGAAAATAATAAAATGTTAATGTTCCCTAGAGTTCTATGAATATGAAGATATATAGGTTGTACGGGGAAAAAACTAAACTTACGCTCATTTACATGAAAATACTACTTATCATACGCAAAAAAATGATATCTTGATGACCACAGTGTGATAAAGCAGGGTCGTTCTACCTCCTACTCCATTTCTTATCAAAGTTTCGACTGTCTCCCTTATTTATATCAAAAATGATTCTCGTGTTTGTGAATTGTTTATAGTGACAATAACACCTAATGCCTCTCGGCCTGACGAGATGAACTATTATTTCGAAACACATAGCAATCTTTTTTATTATATTGGGGGTCATTATGAAGTCATTTATTCCTGTTTATGTTTCTACGAGTTTCCTGTAAGTGACTATATATCAGATTGTCTAACACAACTAATTCTTATTTTCAGAAAGAAACGAGCACAGAAATCTATGATAGACTCTGTGGGATTTTTTTAAACATTCTTTTAAACATTTTTTAACAAATAGAAAACTTTTATTGTAATAGCGAGAAATACCTTAATCGAAAATTAATGAAAATAAAGGATTATTTATATATTTACCACCGAGATAATTCATTTCGAAGGACATATTTATGGAACACATATGAAATGTTTTCACCCTCATAAATATCAACGAAATATCACTTAATACATTCTTCTAGATTATATATATTCCTTTTCGTTTATTTGTGGGGTTTTCATGATATCAGAGAAAAAAGGGACATGTCTGTGCTCCAAACAATAAATATCGACGTGAAATTAATAATATTGTTCATTATATTCCTTTTTCATGTGATAAGCTATAAAGCAAGTAGTGCATTATGATTGTTTCGTTTTGCATGGCAAAATGCAAATATTTAATTCATTTATACTTTTAGAGAGAAAATTATCTGTTCAGAGTAAATTTCCTTATAAAAAAGCATTTTTAATTGTTTTGCATTTAAACGAAGTTTTATGTACAACACTTTTATCATACAGCGTTAATGAATCATTTAAAATATGTATTTTATTTTTAAGCCACTATAATATATACAAAATATTGCTGAATGAACAGACAATTTAAAAGTAGTTTGCAATATATTTTTACATACTGCTATTATACTTTTATTTAATCTTGTTTGAATAAAAATTATAGCTCTTTCTGCATAATGAACTCCCACATCCTGAATAAAATGAAATATATTAGAGATAATGATCAACTAATTTTTTAATCTGCAATCATTGTTATAGATTGAGTAATTAACAACAATGCGATTTTTTTCACACAAATGTAACATTGAGTTTGAAAATTTTCTGTTTTTATGAGCGATTATCACAAAAATTTTTTTTTATAACTTATGATTAAATTATATCAATATTTCATTTCAAACAGCCTTAATATATATAAACGTATTTGTACCAACATATAATCATTACAGATTTTCGTTTCTTCTTACACATAGCTATCATTTATTCTATATTATTTCATATTAGCTAATAAATATTAGTGTAATTTCTTCAGATAGCATAGAATTTCAAATACACTAAACCATATATTATAGACACAACCCAAATAAACAATATTTATTTCTAAACACTATTTATTTCTTATATTTAATAAACAATACTTGCATACACCTATTACTAAACTATGTTTAACAACCCCCTAAATATGTTTGAACAAAAACTAAATAATCTGAATTGAATACTTCAAAAAGATGTTCACGTATTTTTTTTTTCAGTTTGTTCCAAACAAATTATCTAATAATATAAATTTTTCCTAAATATAAGATGACTGAAATTATTTTACGTATATAGCTACTTATATTACTTAATTACTATTTAATTTTATAAAATGTAGAACAAGAGTTTATACCAAAAATAAAACATGACTCTTGCGCCAACTACTGGTAATACGAATCAAATATTTCATTTCGTATAATGACTATACTCTCTCTCTCTCATACATATAAATATATATATATATATATATATATATATATTTGAGAGTACAATTTACGGAGATGTCAGCATTTACAGTCAAAAGCAATAATTGTGGTTCACATTAATTATATCTGAAGAAATAGTACCTAAAGACAAGTTGTCATTTGTTTTCTTTGAAACATCGCTATGGTTTTACTTTATTTTGAAGGAAAAGAAAATCTTTTATAAACTTCCTTCGTTAAAAACAGTTTTCAAAGAAGATAAAAAAAATCAATAGAAAGCATGAATGTTCACATTTTTTTTTCTCCCAAATGATGAGTTCATGTTAAAACATAATGCGTTTCAGAGCATTTAAGATCTTATACAACAAGCAAAAGTAAAAGCTATCTGGTATTTTTTTCTTCTCGTTCTTCTGAAAAGATTTTTTTACTTTAAAAATGAACTGTAATTATCTAAGTACTTCTTCAGGAAAGAACAGAGTGATAGATTTCTACACTTTATTGAAAAACGTTACAAGGTATTTAATATAAATGAAACTAAATACAATGAATATTAGAAAAAAGTTATGTTTCCTTTGCAATATACGTATATGTCTATATCTATATACAGAGGCTGTTCGCACATTTTTTAGACGAATTTGGTAAGTGGTAAAAAAAAATCGTTTACTGCAAAAGAAATAATTGCAATTGTACTATGTTTTCAAAAGTCAAAATTATCGTCTGCGGCTTGAAAGTTTTGTTTATATTCAAAATGGCGTTTTTAACAAAGCAGTGGTTCGAAGGCTACATTTATGCTCTTTCCGTAGAGAAATATGCATACTCCGTTATTCAAAAACGACGTGAGAGTCATGGTTTTGTGACATCTAAAGAATCTATAGGTAATATCGTCAACAAAAAAGGAAAAAAATGTCAAATTGGAGCCTCAAGTGGGATAAAAATTCAAAACAAGTATCCAAGGAAAAAACGGACATCTTCGACTATTGCAAAGGTACGTTGTTTAATGTTAAAAGAAAATCCCCCTAGTCAAAGGACAGTTGCAAAATCATTAAAATGCTCGGTGTCCACTGTAAACAAAATGATAAACGTTGATTTAAATCTTAAGAAAGCGAAAAAACGCAATGTGCATCGACTTCTTCCAAATCATATCGCTGAACGCAGGACACGCTGCAGAATTCTGTATGAGAAACACTTATCCAAAGAAAAATGGAAAACAATTGTCACAATAGATGAATCATGGGTGTATTTAAATTATTGCAACAAAAAAAAGAGCCATTTATTAACATAAAAGGGGAGAAAAAAATTTAAGTACATGGTTCAAAGAATCGAAAGAAAGTTTTTCTAAGGGATTCATGATTGTTGCTGGTTTTTCTTATAATGGCAAGTTAAAAATAAATAGAGTGGAAAAAAATGTCAAGATTAACTCCAAATACTATCAGGAACATATTTTATCGCCAATTTTTCTGAATGAAATACCATCGCTTTACCCACAGTGTCATCAATCTGTGAGACTCCATCAGGACAAAGCTAGCAGTCACACATCAAAATCCACTGTAAATTTCCTAAAAGAAATGGAACAAAAAACTGGTATCAAGGCCATACCCTTCACTGATATCCCTACTAAATCTCCCGATGTATCACCTATGGATTTTTGTGCTTTCGGACTTTTAAAATCTGCATTATCCAAACGTCGTCCCAATACCCTTACAGGACTCTGGAAAGCTGTTCAGGAGGAATGGGATAGAATACCTCTTTTGACTCTTCAAAAGGCATTATTATCCTGGAAATTGCGGTGTCGAAAGATAGTTCAGAATAAGAGATGTCAAATAGAACATTTAAAACACAAGAATTTTGTGTAATTTAGTTTTGTGAATACAATATACATCGTCTAAAAAATGTGTGAACAGCCTCTGTATATCTATCTATATATCTATCTATATATATATATATATATATATATATATATATATATTGTTGCGAATTTTACGATTATATGGTAATCTCGCCAAATATGAGAGTTATCGCGAAATTGGCGATGGATTAATAGACTAATTTTGGTCGCCAAATTTGGCGATATATCGTCAAATTTGGCGATATGGTGCCAAAGGGTCACCAACCTCCTAGATACACTCATGGACAAAAAAATTAGCGCACCAAGAAGGAGTCTTCAAAATGAAACGAAATTTTACATACGTAATGACTACTTTGATATAAGTAAATAATAAGAAATTCAAAGAAAAAGGATAAGTTATTTCAGAGAAAAAGGCAAAAGAACGGAGGAGTTAATACTCCGTTGGACCCTCTCTAGCGTGAATGCATACGATCGGGCAATGAGTCATTCAAGTTCTGTATGATATCTTGAGGCATTTCGTTCCATATTTGCTGTAACCTTGCTTCTAGTTCGTTCAAACTCATGGGATGCCCAACTCGCCGTCCCAAATGATCCCAGATATACTCGATTGGAGACAAATCTGGGGATCGGGCAGGCCAAGGAAGGGTAGTAACAGTGCGGAGACAGTCTTGTGACACCCTTGCCGTATGAGGCCGAGCATTGTCTTGTTGAAAAATGGCTTCTAGGAGCCGTTGCATGAGTGGCAACACATGTGGTTGCAGGATTTCATGAACATACCGCTGGGCTGTCATGGTGCGACGGAACAATACTAGGGGTGACCGTGTATTGTAGGCAATGGCACCCCATACCATCACACCAGCTGTGGGAGCGATGTGTGGCTGTACAGCAAAGGCAGGATTGAAGCGTTCACCACGGGCTCTTCACACACGAACACGATTGTCATCACTTCCGAGATTGAATCTGGATTCGTCGCTAAAGACGACCTGGTTCCATTCCGCTGCAGTCCAGTTTCCTCGTGCGCGGCAAAACTCCAAACATGAAGCGTCGATGGGTGGGCGTCAAGGGCAGCACACGTAATGGGCACCGTGATACCAACTGTTCTTCAGCCAGGCACCTTCGTATGGTTCGAGAAGACACAGAGGCCCCTAGTGAAGGTGTTACCTGTGCCTGGATGGCGGCCGATGAAGCAGTTGGCTGTACGTGGGCATTTCTTACGATGTGGCAGTCTTCTCGACGACTGGTCTGTCGAGGGCGTCCTGAGCCCTTCTGAGGGTCTTCGTGTACATGACATCTCTCGGGTCCACTGGTCCCAACACCTCCTCACAACACAATCAGAGCGGCCAAATTGACTAGGTACTCGCCTAGCTGACCACCCAGCTTCCATCATCGCGACGATTCTCCCCCTCTCAAACTGCGACAACTGCTTATATTGTCTTCGAACACGGCGTAATGGCATGTATATCTCAGCTCTTCCTTTGTAAATGATTCAGCACACTCAAACAAGCTTTGGTTACCTGTTTTATACTCCACAGAGTACGATGTTCAACGCCCTCTACCGGCTATACGTAATGCGCTATCACGCTGCATTTCTAATCATTTGCATATCTCCGCGACATGTACCTTCATTGCAACTTTCGTTACGATCCCGCAATTATTTCTTGGTGCGCTAATTTTTTTGTCCATGAGTGTATTTCTCGTACGTTCTTGAGATTTCTTGCTGGCGGCCGATGGGGGCGCTTTGGAAGTCTATAAATATACTTGACATTGATATTAGAACTCAGTGTTCTTTTCTGCTGTTAATCGAATGTACTGAAAGCGCAGTAGGGGTATTGTATTGAAGACTCGTTATCCTGACTTGTCCTGACTGTTATCCTGACTTGTGTTTTTAAAGTTTTCTGTTGTTACGTGTTTTCTGTTAGTATTTGTGTATCGCCTGAAAAATTTACAGAATAATAAATTTTATTTTCTGTGCACTTTCTGAAGAGATTTTATTTAATCCCATCGAACCCAGAAAATGGATCATTTTGGTGTCAGTGGTGTAGGGATTGAATGACTATTACAAGATCAATGGCTGATCAGACTGTTACAGCTCAAGATTTGGAAAATAAATTCCAACAGATTATTACTGCGATGATGGCTATGCAAAACAACATTGCGAAAGAAATGTCTGCAGGTCAAGAAGAGATAAAGAAAGAAATGTCTGCAAGTGAAGAAGACATAAAGAAGGAAATATTGGCTGGTCGGGAAAAATTTAAGTGTAAGATTATAACTATCGTTGAAGAAAAATTCCAGAATATGGAACACAAATTTAATATTTTTTGAAGCAAATATTGCCGTTGTAAAAGAAAATTTAGAAGAAAAATTTGATAAAATTGACAACAAATTTGAAAATATGTAGGAAAAATTTGATTAAGTTGACAACAAATTTGAAAATTTGGAGGAAAAATTTGGCAACAAATTTGAAACTATGGAAGAAAAATTTGGCGATATAAAAGAAAATTTAGAAGGAAAATTTACCGACGTTTCAATAAAAGTACAGATTTTAGAACAGAAATTGTCAAATACTTAAGTTACTGAAGATTTAACTGTATATCTGTCACCTTCCGGCCACCCATTAAGCTGTCAACCTATGATGGAAAATCTTCTTGGTAAGTTTACAAAACTCAATTCTCGATTGCGGCGAATGCCGACGGATGGGACTCTGAAACAAAAGCTTGTCAATTGGCTGCATCCCTGAGAGCTGATGCGGCGGATATTTTGCAGACGATCCCAGAAGAGCAGCGATTAGACTTTGACGCACTTTCAGGTGCTTTGGAGTTACGCTTTAGAGAGAAGTGTTTGAAGGACTATAGCCGGTTCCAGCTCAAATCTCGCCAATAGAAGCCAAATGAGTCACTAGAATAACTTGCAAAAGACGTGTTGAAAGGCTCTCCCATCTCGCTTGGTCAGATTGCCCTGAGGAAGTATGGGAAAATCTTGCTTTACAACATTTTATCGGGGATGTTCGTGACTTTGAAATACAGAATGCACTTCGAATGGCGGACGTTAAAGATCTGAAGTCCGCCTTAGTCTATGCTATGAAGTTTGAAGCAACCCAACAAGCTTCACAAAAACCTCGCCATTCTATTAGGGTTGTAAACGGTACACAATCTCCCGAACGTACAATGGAGTATTTGATGGAAAGAATAGACGAGTTGTCAAAACAGGTCAGTGCTATAAGATCAGTTAAGCCTGACAGACGATAAGTCATAAAATGCTGGAGTTCCGGCGGCGAGGGCCACACCCGAAGAAACTGCCAATTGCGCCAAGACTCGGTCGCTAAGAGCACGCTCAAGAAACAGGAGCAGGGAAACTAGAGTCTGGCCATCTCGAGGGGCGGAGGTTGCCAGAGATTAAAAGGTCCCAGTTCAAAGTACTACAAATTTGATCCATGAATGGCGGCGATCACGGACTTTTTGTCTTAGGACATGTTAGACTTCCCTGCCGCATGGTAATCGACACAGGAGCCAATGTGACGATCATTCAAGAAGATTTGGCTAAGCGTTTGGGGGTCGATCTTTTCTGGACCTCATCATGCGTTACCCTGCAAACTGTGACCGGTGACAAAATTCCGATTCATGGAAAAACAAATATTCACTTCACATTCGGAATGGTGTTTTGTACAGAAATTGGGAATCTGATGACGGTAAAACATCTACGCAGCTTCTATGCCCAAGAGAAAGGATACCTAACGTTCTTAAGGTACTTTATAGTAGTCCAACCGGAGGCCATTTCGGAGTGACTAAAACCTTTAAGGTTCCGGAACGCTTTTTCTGGAACAAAGCGAGAATTGACGTCGAGCAGTTGTATCAATCCTGAGACGCCTGTGTGGCCCGTAGAGGACCGAAGACACGAAGTCGAGGAAAGCTTCATCGTTATAATGTAGGAGCACGCTTTGAACGAATCGCTCTCAACATTCTAGGTCCTCTTCCACGGACTACTGACGGAAACATATACATCCTTGTTGTCATGGACTACTTCACGGAGTGGCCTGAGGTTTATCCAATAGCCGATCAAGAATCGTAGACAGAAGCAGAGGCACTAGTTCAAAATTGAATATAAAGTTATGGAATACCACTTGAGATTCATTCCGATCAAGGAACGAATTCCACCTCTGCTGTCTTTAAAGGGACTGTGTCACCTACTTGGAATCAACAAAACCCAAACAACTTCTCTACATCCACAATCGGACGACATGGTTGAGAGGTTTCATCGAACCATCCTGAATAACCTCTCACTCCTGGTTTCAAGATACCAAGAAGACTTCGACCGAAAGTTATGTCTTTTCTTACTTGTTTATCTCAGTGCTGTGCACGAAAGTACTGGTTATACACCATCCCATATGCTTTTCGGTCGTGACCTCCGTCTGCCATGTGATCTCCTGTTCGGACGCCCTCCAGACACGCCTTCATCCCCTAAAGATTACATCGGTGAACTCGAGGCCTGTTTTGAAGACTCCATAATTTCGCCCGTGAGCGGATCAACATAGCGACGGAGAAGATGAAGAGCCGGTACGACATGAAAGTAACCAGACATGAATTCCATGAAGGTGACAAGGTATGGTTCTAGAACCCGATTCGACATAAAGGACTTTCTCCCAAGTTACAGTCGTCTTGGGATGATCCGTATACAGTTCTAAAAAGACAGAATGACGTCGTGGGTCGTATTAGAAAATCGTCTAATTCTAAGCCTAGAATAGTGCATTTTGATAGGCTAGCTCCTTACTATGGTCATAGTTAATAGATTAAAGAAATGTACTGCCCATAGTCGTTCTCTTTTTGTATATAACATTTTATTTAGTGTAAATAATTCCTAACTAAGTTTTGTTTTATTAATGTTGTTTAAAGTAGCTAGATGTTCCTTGTACGTATTTATTAGTTTTATGAAGTATGTATTTGTCTGTATGCGTGTTAATGTTTCATTAATTTTAGTTGGGAATTTATAGTTCAGTTATCTATTATGTATTGTAAGTAAGGCTTCCTGCCCAAGGGCTGTACGGCCCGGGATGTGCAGTCCTTGAGGAGGTAGCAATGTTACGAATTTTACGATTCTATGGTAATCTCGCCAAATATGAGAGTTATCGCCAAATTGGCGATAGATTAGGAGACTTATTTTGGTCACCAAATTTGGTGATATATCGTCAAATTTGGTGATATAGAGCCCAATAGTCGCTACCCTTCTAGATCTTTCTCGTACGTTCTGGAGATTTCTAGCTGGCGGCCGATAGAGGGCGCTTTGTAAGTCTATAAATATAGCTGACAT
The DNA here is from genome assembly GCA_907164885.2 of Dolomedes plantarius. Classification (NCBI taxonomy): domain Eukaryota; kingdom Metazoa; phylum Arthropoda; class Arachnida; order Araneae; family Dolomedidae; genus Dolomedes; species Dolomedes plantarius. The sequence goes on along the minus strand of OU015495.1, from coordinate 174,955,599 downwards.
TCAAATCTCAGCAGGTTCTTTTCTGCTCAGAATTGAATGTATTGAAAGCTCGGTAGGACTATTGTATTGAAGACTCTGTTATCCTGACTTGTGGTTTTAGAGTTTACTGTTGTACAGAAGACAGTTGTTACGTGTTTTCTGTTAGCATATTTGTATCGCCTGAAAAATTTACAGAATAATGAATTTTATTTTGTTTTCACTTTCTGAAGAGATTTTATTTAGTCCCATAGAACCCAGAAAACAGAACAGTATATATATATATATATATATATATATATATATATATATATATATATATATATATATATATATATATATATATATATATATATATATATATATATATATATATATATATATATATATATATATATATACACACACACACACATATATATATATATATATATATATATATATATATATATATATATATATATATAAATTGCAGTATTTCATTTTAGAAAAATATTATGGGTTAGAAATATCTCTTACTTCAGTTAGTACTTCGGCTGTGTTTTATTTGACGGAAGATATGATTTACAGTAGAAGCCAAGAAACCAATATTTTAATGTTAGGCAGCTAAATTAAAAAGCCATAAGCATCTGTAACTGAATTATATAACACTAATGACAGAATAAAGGAATCAAGGTTATCTTGGTAGGCTTTTCTTTTTGAAACACAGACTTCTGGATTATTCCAGTGATACAATTCTCTCAGATTCTTCCACTTCCCCTTAGAATATACAGTATCAAAATCAACCCGCTTCATTCTTAGAATTACAAGAAAGCAGGACAATAATCAAATATGTGACCAATTCTCAAAACAATTTAGTCCTGCAATGGATTTCCTGGTATGTCGCCATCCCATTGTGACATACCAGGAAATGAGGGAACATGTTTATAAAAAGTAACGTCAATTAATTATCTGTGATCCCAATGAAATTCTTCGTAAAACTACATGTAAGATTATAAAGCAAAAAGCAAAGAGTTTCTTTTTTTTATCTCCGATCTGCAAAACCGTATTAAAAATAAAGTCTGAACCAATAACCTTAATGGCCTTCCCGATGAAGTTGCAGTGGCTGTTTTCAGGATTGCCGCCGAACAGGACAGCCTGGATGTATTTAAATAGAATGGGAATTTTTTTTTCAAGCCTTATATGTCCTCTTTGCAATTCTGACAACATGGACGGTAAGTACATTGAGTCCTGCTCTGCCTTGCCTAGGCTATCTTTGTAAGGACGATACTGGGAGGCTCATGATCGCTCGAGAATTTTATCGTAGATGCTGTTCTTGTTTTTGGATTTGCTATATTTTGATATTCATTGATGTTTCGTGGATTTACCTCTTAACTTTATACCTAAGGACTTTGTCCACAGGTTTCTGCAATAGAAAGAACAAAAAAAAATAGAATACATGAGACATGGTATTAGACAGTTTTAATTTTCGGATAAAATTTGTGAGAAATCCTGGAATATTTAAAAAAAATGTTATCTTATACAAATTTTGGTTGTTTTTAAAATGGAAACATAATACCATTACCTTATTAATGTAAAATAAGGAAATGATATTTTACATGTAATATCAAAAACTTCTTCAGTTGAGTATTTTTTTAATATTTGACTGCTTTAAGAATGTAACCCAGTATTGAAGGTTCACCTATACAAATTTAAAAACGCAAAATGTAATATCTATCTATCTATCTATCTCTCTCTCTCTCTCTCTCTATATATATATATATATATATATATATATATATATATATATATATATATATATATATATATATATATATATATATATATATATATATATATATATTGTCAGACGCATACACATAAGGTGGTGCTTTGCCCATTTTTAATTGGTAAAAGCCTTTCGATATTCGACCAATTTAAGAAAGGATTGACGGTGGTCGTTAACGCAGAGTTCAAAAGAAGGTAATTACAGCCACCAAGGGATCCGATTCTCTAACTGACGGGAAGCCACGCGAGATTTCAGACACAGATATAGAAGCTTCTAGAATGTTCTGGATTTTCTGAAAGATGGGATAGAAAAAGGGAGAGAGTGGAGGTCCAAAAAAGGAAGGAGAGGTAACTATGAGACGTTCTTCCTGTCTCTATACTGCACTTAAGATTGAAAAGTTAGGACTATCTCTCTGGTTTTCGACGGATTAATAATTGATAATGATTGATAAATAATGGAAATTTTGTATAGTATATTCTGTAAATATGTATGAATAAATCAAGATATATGTGCATATGTAAGGAAGGATTAGTTTATTTGTCTAAGGAATCCGTAAACAATTACTGAACAAAACAGAAATGAAAAAGCCAACATTTTTGCATCTTTCTTTATCCTCTAGTGAACTAGGTTTGCTTTTTCGGTCATACATTCCTTCTCTTTCGTTTTTGAGTTTTCTACCTTCTCCAGAAAAATGCGATATTATCGGCCTTCTAGTGGGATTGGTAAGAGGTACGGTCTGATTAAACAAACAGCGACCTCCAGCGTCAGGTTTGTGTTTTCGGTCATTCCAAAGTGAATTTTGGTTGTCTTGATGCCTACAATCACCCCTCTGAATTTGTCTTTCAAATTTTGGAACACCCTGTATGTACATATTATATATACATATATATATATATATATATATATATATATATATATATATATATATATATATATATATATATATATATATATATATATACATATATATATATATATATATATACATATATATATATACATATATAATATACATATATACATATATATATATATATATATATATATATATATATATATATATATATATATATATATATATATATATATATATATATATATTGCATGTATAAACACTGCTCAAAAGAATTAGGGGAGCAAGCAAAGAAGTTAAGAAAACCGTGCGAGACAGCCACGTATTGGCATAAAATGGATAGTACACGCGTATCAATGCTCAATACAGAAAAAAAGACGTAAAAAAATTTTATAATTAAGCTTTAATTCTTTGAAAATATGGAAAAAACATGAAAAGATGATATAGAGCAACAATTTGGTTCCATGTAAACGATAAAAAAAGTATTGTTTAGAAATGATGCAAGATGTTTAATATGGCGTGTGGTCTCCTCGAACAGCTAAGTTTGCTGCTCACCTGTTTTCCATGGATGCGACGATGTTATCGATAAGACTTTGGGGAATACTGCTCCACTCCTCAAGAAATGCAATCTCCAAGTCTTGGAGAGTAAAAGAAGGCCTTAGTCTCTCAGCAATGTGTCGTCCGAGCATGTCCCAAACATGCTCGATTGAATTCAGATCAGGAGAGCACGCTGGTCATTCCATACGCTGTATTGTTTCAGCTTCAAGCATGTTCTCCACAAGACGAGCTGTATGCGGTCTGGTAATATCATACTGGAAAACAAAGGAATCTCCAATGGCTGCAGCGTAAGGTATGACATGAGGTTTCAGTATCTCGTCTGCATACCTTCGGGCCGTCAAAGTACCATTCCGAATGATATACAGGTCCGTACGTCCACCTATGCTGATTTCACCTCATACCATAAAACCAGCTCGTCTGTAATGTGACCTTTCAGGAACGAATGTGGGGTTATTTCGAGTGCCCCTTTCCCTCCATGCCAAAACACGTCGGGTGTCATACTGCAGACTGAATCGGGACTCGTCTGTAAACAGCACTTGGCCCCAATCATGTTGCTCTCAATATCGATGTTCTGCAGCCCATCTTTTTCGGGCCGCACGGTCGCGTGAGGTTAATGGAATGCAGACCATTGGCCTACGTGCATAGAGACCTCCCTGATAAAGCCTATTACGTACTGTTTGGCTGGACACCCTTCGTCCTGTTGCCAAGAGCAACTGTCTTTGCAGTCGACAATCAGTTGCTGTAGTGGCGTGTGGCCGACCTTGCCCTGGTCGACGTCTAACATTCCCTGTTTCTTGGAATCGATTCCACAGCCTTGCAACGACACTTCTGACGACTCCAACACCGTCCGCGACACTACGTTGTGTTTGCCCGGATTCAAGTCTGCCTATAATACGCCATGCCATGGATTCCGGTAAATGAGATTGTTGAGATATTTTCAAGTCACCTTTTCTCAAAAAGAATAACTGAGCAATCGAATTTCACAGTTAAGGCAGTGAAACAGACGTTTCTGCAACATCCCGATTTCCGCCATTATGATCTTTTTCTGGTTTTTGACGTCATGAACTTTGATTTGCTTATGAAGTTCTCTTCTTCTGTTTCCTGCTAGGCTTTAAATTATGGATGATTTATTTTATGTTACTTATCGGTGTAAGTATTTGCGTAATTTCGTTAAAACCACGTGCTCCCCTAATAGTTTTCAGCAGTGTATATTGTTTTTTAATTGAAGAATTGTGAATGAATTTATTTAAATATTACCCAACAATTTATGGAATTTCTGATATGTAACTTTTTTATGCAAATCCGATAAAATCCATTTAAATTTAATAAAGGTGTGTTTCTTCGTTGTATGAAATATATACGAATTAAAGTTAATCTTATCCCATCTGCAACATTAAGTGAGTTTTTATGAAATCTGTTTTATTAAATGAAAGTTGTAAAATCCAATTTCAATTTCACAGAATATTTTGTGCTTTTGAATGAATGAAAATCTAGAAGAACATATGAGTAGAACTTTAATTTGAAAAATCGAAATTGGAATGTAGGATTTCAATTTTTTCATCTCATGTAAGACGACAGATTTTATTCCTAAAGAGTCAATTATTATTGCTGGACAAATTTCATAGATTTTCAAAATGACGAATTGCTTTATTTTCTAAATTTAGATTGAAAATGATATGCGTTATTGGGTTTTCAACGATAATAAATTTTATTTCCAAATTTAGTTTCTCAATCTATTTGTCTTGTTGCAGAATAACAACAGAAAATTCCGTCTGAATTACACGTTCTTAAGTTTTTCAAAAGCAGAGGGTTCAAATAAAGAAGCAGGGTTATTGAATTAATTATGTTATGTGATTCTATAGTGAGGCTTTAAATTTATTTAGCTCTTTAAATTTATTATTCTCTTTAAATTTATTTAGCCAAATCATTTTATTTATGGATATTAAGAATGATTTTAATATAAAAACAAAACTTAAATTTCCAATTTTTTTTTTAATTTACGATAATGTTTTATCATAGACATAGTTGAAGTACATGGTGGTGTAAAGGTTTTGCACTAAATGTTATTCTCCATACATTTTCTAGGGAATAAATTTTATGTACACTTTAAACGTCAGCAAAAGGTCATAATATTAATCTATTTATCTTTGTTCTTAGTCTAAATAAAGCTTTTTTTATTTATATTTAAAAGCATCCTTTAAAAGTATTCTCATATTCTTTTTTCACATATTTTTAATTCCTAGTTCATGATCATCCAGTTGCCGCCTAATAAAATTCATGCATAATACACTAAACATATTTGTGGTCTGAAATTCCATATCCTATTAGTTTTTAACTGAAGATGCATATACTCTGTTTAGAATAATCTTACATATTATATAAAAATAGCGTTTTTCGCAAACCTCAGTACCATGTGGAAATTTATTCTGAAAATATTCCTAAAAACCCGGCAAAACAGGGACCGCCCCGTACTGTCGGACACAATGCAAGACTGTTACACAAACTATCCTACACCGTCATTACAGTTCAAAGGTCCACGACTTTCCCAAATCCATCTGGCGAGACTTAGGAGCGGGCATAAAAGAATTTTTTGAAAGGAGTAGAGAACTCCCAATGTTCGTTAACTTCAACAGGTCCATTCCACATTATTAACTATATAGATGCCTTCTACTGGATGAAGAGGAATTTGTCCATCCAGTAGACGCCCTTATCCTCGACTTAATCAAAATGGTCTATTTGGGCTTGGTTTAGTCTATACTCATACCAAGGGTAGAAGCCACAACAACACAGAGAAGAGTTATCCTTATAATTTACATTTCTAATTGCATTTCAAACCGAATATGATTGTTGTTTACCATTGAGGGACGCTGTTGGTAATATTTTCACTTCCCAATTTATAGTAATGTTGATTCATACTGTATGTATGACGCCAGTTTGAGGAGTGAGGTCACTACTCCGTTGTGGTGTTTTTGTGTGTATCGATACTAGCTCCTTATATATATATATATATATATATATATATATATATATATAAGGAGCTAGTAATCGATATGTAAATTGTACGTAAGTACTCAGGTTTAAAAGGGGAGTACATACTTATGACGTCGGGCAATTTGTTATTACCTTGACTTGTTTATGCTTTCAGGCTGGGTAACTTACCCAACGCTGTGTTACATAATCCCAAATGTGAAGAGACTGATTTTTTATTGTACTTTCCTTCAAGTCATCTGTTTTTTTCATGACTACGCTATTCTTTACTGAGTTATATATTTAGAGGCAACTTTTTACAGATTAATCAACATGGTTATGGGCCAGACGCCTTAGCATAGCTATTCTACTTTCGGAAAAATGACTCGAGGAAATTTTTCATAAGCTGATAGCGAATGCTTAGAAGGGGGGGCCTAGACCTCCCCCCTCAAGTGTAATTGCAGCATTAAGGGAACGGTGGACCTTTATTTGAGCAAATGTTGTCATTCTAATATTGATTTTGTTATAGTAAAAACAATACATATTTCTGTAGATTAACAGTACCAAAATAGTTATTTTCAAGTAAAAAATCATTTATGAAGCTTCTACGAAGTAATTTATAAAGACAAAGTGTAGTAATATACTTTAAATCTGTTTTTCTCAAAACAGATTTTTCAAGGTTTTTAGATATTTTTAAATGTTCCATGCCACTTAATTTTTGTTCAAAATTCATGAAATTGATGATAAAGAAATCTGATACTGTTTACAAAAAAAACTGGGTGTGCATTTTACAATTCGACTTCATTAAGATAATTAAATTTGATTTATAACTTATTAGAAGGCGAAATTTTGATGAAAATCGGAATGGAATTCAGAAAAAAATCCCTCAAAAATTAGCTATTCAAGGGATTAAATAATTGATACTCAGATTTGTTTGTTATGCAGTTAAAAATTATTAAAATGCAAAATCGAGAAAATATCTCAAAAATTAAGTAGCAAGGAGCATTTTAAAGTTTTGTTTATAAATTTCAAATTTTTTTTTAAATCTTAAAATTGTAATGAGATTGGAATTGATTTGTTTTAAGGTATTCTATATATTTATAGTGAAATGTATATATGTACAAAATTTCGTATCTCTATGAGGAAAAGTAAAAATAAATAAATTTTAATGTTCACCGTTTCCTTTACTTTTGCTTCAAATGGTGTTCTTGAACTGGTTCTGGAAATTATGTTTTCACTCTAATTCGTGTAGTGCTCGCCTTGTACTCATATTGTCAAACCCATAGTGCGATACAATTTCATAGAACTCTTCCTGGAAGTGGTTTTACTTTAAAGAATGGTGTCAAGTACCAGTAAAGTAAATTTTAAGATCGCGCTTTTAACCCTTTGAGGGGCGCCGTTTGCACAGTGCAAATGCCTAAATCTAGTTTTTTTCTTTTCACTTGCATTCAATGTATTCCAGTTAAATGAGCAGAAAAAAGGCTAGTACTGCCATCTTTTATCAATTTAAAGAAGTAAAGATATTTTGCAATCTTTAATTGGAAAATTTTTCAAGATTCTTTAGGTTAAAAAAAATCGGGAAAAATTCTGCACCGTGCAAACGGTGGAAGATGTTGCCCCTGAAAGGGTTAAGGGAAAGTAATTACTCAACATGGTGTACAGATATGAGGATATTGCTGATGGAACGGGGGTTCTGGAAGGTTATTCAAAGAACTGAAAAAGCAAAAGAAGCACAAGAAGGTGAAAAGGTGGACGAGGCGGAAACAAGGGAGTTTAGAAATCGCAGAAACAGAGCGCTTTCGACAATTTACATGAGCGCATCGCCTCGATATCGTGCCCGGTTCGAAAAAGCTATTGACAGACCTGATGCTTGGGATAAGCTGAAAAAGTACTTTGAACCAGACAGTCTTGCTCTTGTCATGTCACTTAAGAATGAATTCTATTCCTGTCGTATGGAGCCAGATGGGGACATAGGGCTGTATTCAAGTGAAGTAGCCAGTATTTTTGATAAGCTGAGGGAGGCTGGTCATACTGTAGCCGAAATTGATAAAAATTTTCATCTTATGTGATATCTCCCAAGGAAGTTCGATAATATTGTTTAAAGGATATATCGGTGGGAGAAGGATCAATTTACTTTTGTTTCTGTACGAGAAGAACTACTTGTCGAAGAAGCAAGGTTGAAACAGAGAGTTGCAGACCAAGCAAATATTTCGTATCTAACAAGAAACCGACCGGAGGGGTTGTCTGTGGCAGTGAGAAAAGTTAGGAAATTAGATTGTTGGGGGTTTATTAGAATATTAATTATACTATAATATTAATGATGATTATGATTATTTGAGTTCATTGCTTAAAGATTGTGGTTAGTACATTGATTGATTGTGATTCCCACATAATGGAAACATCTCTGGTTTATACTGACAAATTGATTTATTGATTATTAAAACACATACGATACAAGTTACTAAATATTTCCTCCGGTATTTACACATTATTAACAACTTCTTTACTACTAAATTAATTCTCTACGACGCATATATTTAACTCATTCAATTATTATGACAATATTTCGTACTTCATCTACACATATTACTCTCAACTTCATTCCTACTAAATTAATTCACCGCAACACCTATATTTAATTCATTCAATGATTATTACAATCTTTCGTACTTCATCTACACACGTTACTCTCAACTTCATTACTACGACACATGTATTTAATTCATTCAATTATTATGACAATCTTACGTACTTCATCTACACATATTACTCTCAGCTTCATTACTACTAAATTAATTCATATATATAAACATAACCTCATATTAATTAAATTGTTTTTTACGAATTATCGGTCATCTCCTTAACATCTTATATTCAAACAATATACTCATCGCGCTCTATATTAATTATTAAAGCTACACACTGAGAAGCAATGATAGCAATATAAAAAGGAAACGCAAAGTCGGTACCTCGAAAGATGACTGTTGGATCACTATGGGCATCTGGCACTCGTAATGACGAACTTCGTTGTATTTATCATCGCACGGAACTAGGACACTTTCTTGTCTGGTATAAGGCTCCGTCAGTCATGGCAGACACTCTACACTCATCGTCGGTTCTCTAACTCCATCACTCCTTGCAGACCCTCGGCACGGGACACTGGGCGCTCGACAACTTCTATCTCCAAACTTCTAACTCACCCTCCTCATAGGTATATGTACCTTGACACCACTTCTATATCTCAAAAACTCTGACTAACTCTCCTTCTTAGGTTATCTGTCTTCACACTATTTCTCATTTCATATTATTTTCTTATTAATGTTGACTCCGCCTCTTATAATTTCGATTGGTCATATTATTACCATGCCATCGCCATTCGTCCGTGGCTGCCTCTTCTCAATCCCCTTTTTACCAATGCGCATCGAGGGCGGGATTTATAAAATTCTCCCTCAAATTTAACTTTCCCATGCTTCGGCTTCAAGCAGGGTGGCCTGTTTTATAGCCATCATAAGTTGTCTTTTCTTCTGTTCGTGCAACTCACTCTTTTCAACTCTTATATTTCTTATCTTATATTTCATTTTATCTTATATTTCTTGCTACAAACACAATCTCTAAATTTATCTTATATTTCTTTTATCTTATTATAAATATCTTTTATAATAATCTTATATTTATCTTATATTTCTATATTTTATCTTATATTTCTTGCTACAAACACAATCTCTAAATTTCCTTTCTGTATATTGCTGGCTTTCTTCCCTTCTTTTTTTATTTCCCGTCATTTGCCATGTTTCTTTCTTGCATTTAGCAATTATTTTACTTCGTCCTGTAATTTTCAATTCTCCTGCCCCTGGCCGTGACACTACTGTCATGTCCCTATGACATTGTGGAGACAAGAGACGATTGATAAGCCCAAGCATACAGATTCTCATCCATTACAGAGAAGAAAATGTTACAAGTGTCATCTTCATAAAGATTGTCCGAGTCTACCAAATGACAGTTTCCTGATGGAAGTGTTAGTGACTGTAATTGAGGAGCGTTGTCGGGTGTTCGATATAGCCTCCTCGTCACATTTTTGCAAGGACAGACACATTATGTCCGATTTTACACTAGTTACAGATCAGAAATTAGTGGGAGTAGTAAACGATGTATCTTCCCCTGTTACGGGTAAGGGATCTGTAGTCATTTTTCTAAGTGGTAGAAAATATACTTTAATTGATGTACTTTATGCACCAGAACTGACTAAAAACCTCATATCTGGTCCTGTTGACAAATGGGAAGTCAAATACGTAGAAGGCTATGGAGAAATAGATGTGATATCAGGAAACAAACTACTTTTTACTGCAAAGTTAGCAAATGGACTTTATTGTATTTACCCAGAGTATGAAAAATGTCATGGTGCTCAGAATTTTCACTCACAAATTGTAACGCAAAACACACCATCTCTAAGTGTTCTAAAACTAGAAGTTCCACGGCTTTTGCTTCGGAAAGTTTAAATGCATGGCATAAACGCTTTGCTCACATGAATGCAGAATATATAAAATTAACATCTAAAAATAACTGTGTAAAAGGGTTACCAAAGTTTACGAGGGATCTTGATTCGTGTGATTCATGTCACGAAGCTAAATCCGAAAGAGTTAATTTTAAATCCCTGGATAGTATACAATCTCAAAAATCCCTTGACTTGATCTTTATGGATCTATGTGGTCCTTTCCTGAAACCATCGATCCACGGGCATTTATACTTCTTATCAGTAGTGCATGACTATTCCAGAAAAGTTTGGGTTTTCCCGCTTAAATCTAAAACAGAAGTATTTCAAACCTTTAAAAAGTTTAAAACAAGAGCTGAAAGGTTCCTGAATAGGAAACTTAAATGTATTCGTACTGACAATGGTACATAATTTTTAAATGATCAATTCAGGGAGTATTGTGAAGACTTAGGGATCCAACATGAATAAACTAACCCTTACACCCCAGAGCAGAACGGAGTATGTGAAAGGTTCCATTATACTTCTGTAAAAGGGATAAATGTTTTACTTAGGAATAGCGGCATGAGTCAATGTTTTTGGCCAGAGGCTCTTTTACATTACACTTACACATGGAATCGTGTATGCCATGCTGGAATGACTATAACACTATTTGAGCTCTATGGGAGCTACAGCTGTCAGTTAAACACTTACGGCCGTTCGACACGAAAGATTTTGTCGGTATACCTAAAAAATTAAGATTAGAACTAGATTTAAGGTCTAAACTGGGAATTCTTGTAGGGTATGCTTTGCAGACAAAAGGATCCAAAATTTGGATGTCGAATGAGCATAAAATATCGAAACCATAAATGTCAGGTTTGATGAAAATAAAAAGGGCGGTTTGAGTAAGGCGGCTGTGGAACGCAAACTGGACCCAGAGTTCGTGGATTTTAAAATTCCCCTTGAAGACTCAGTTTAATTTCCCAAACAGATAGTAAAAGTTCTGTATGTGATTCTGATAGTGATTCTGAATTACCCGGAAACAAAATTGTAAATTCGACGCGTAAAGGTGTTCCAAGAACAAGTGGTAAGAAAACTGATATTTATTATTATGAGGAAGGAAAATATGATTCGTTAAGGTTGAAGTTATTGAAAGATGTTAAACAATATTGTATAAAAAATTATCTTCAATTTCAACGATAATTTTTTTTATTTTTCTTCCAAAAATAAATATTCAGGGATTATTGCAGGACCCAAAACGGTTCATAGTAGCTTAATGTCAGAATGACTAGAAAAAGAAATTTACATTCCAAAATGTATTAAACAGACTATGAACTCCAAACACAGTGAACAGTGGTTTAATGCAATGGAGGGTGAATTAAACACTATGAAGGAAAGATGTGTTTGGGAGTTAGTAGAACGACCTGAAAACGCTAAAGTGTTGGGTTGTAGATGGGTTTATACAACAAAACAGGATGAATGGGGTAACACTGGACGATTGAAAGCGCGCTTAGTTGCCCAGGGTTTTCACCAACGAAAAGGCGAAAGTTTTTATGAAGTTTTTTCCCCAGTTATCAACTTTAGCTTGATAAGGTTCTTTTTCGCTGTACTCGTTTGCCTGAACCACTGGACACATTTGCAGTGTGATGTTAAATGCGCATACCTATATGCCCCATTAAGCGAAGTAATTGATATGCGTCAGCCACCTGGTTTTGAAAAATCTAATTTAGTTTGTCGTTTAAAAAAGTCAATATATGGACTTAGGCAGAGCGGGCGAAAATGTTTTTTTTTTAAATTCACGAGGTATTAAAGGAGTTGGGTTTTAGAAAATTCGAATGGTGTAATTGCGCATATATTTTAGCATAGTCGTATTTGGGAGAGAACAAAACCATGTCGACACAGCTATTAAATTGTTGAAAAATAAATTTGACTTAACAATTTTAGGAAAAACTAAAATATTTTAGGGGTTGAATTTTTAGAAACTGACAACAAACTCTTTATTCACCAACTTGAATATATAAATAAAATTTGCAAAGCATATGATAGGTATAACTACCCAATATCATCTTTTCCTATAGCTAAGGGGATATTTAATCTAAAACACAATGTCGACAGGATAGAGTTGAAATTGACGAAATGTCTAAAATTCCGTAGAGGAGTGTAGTAGGCTGTCTGGCGTTCTTAGCTAAAAGAACGAGACCCGATATTTCATACGCAATCAACTTTTTTTCCAAGTTTCAACAAAATGCAGGAATGGTACATTGGATGGAACTTTTTAAGTTACTAGGATATATAAAATATACTGAAAGTTTAAATCTCGAAATTTCAATATTAGTAATCGAAATTTTATAGCTTATTCTGACGTTGAGTTTCCACATAATCGTGATAGCAGAGTTTCGATCGGATGCCATATTATTTTTGTTGATCTGGCTCCAGCAGTTAGGCGTTCCTTTAAACAGAAATTGGTATGCTTGAGTACCATGGAATCGAATTTGTTTCCTTAACGGAAGCATCGAAAGAACTCATTTGGTATGAACGTATTTATAAGGAGTCTGAGAAATTTAAAATTATACCCCAGAACAAAAAAAGATCCCAAGGTTGTTTGTTGATAATCAAGCTACTATTAACTTTGTTAAATACCCAATTGAAAACTATCGAACATAGCACATAGACATTAAATTATTTTTTGTAAGAGACATAGGTTACCAACAATTTTTGAATTAAAATACATACAAAGTAAATCAAATTTATCGAATGTTTTTACGAAGCCACAAGAAAAGATAGAACTAAAAAGATTTAGAGATGCAGTGTTTTGTAATAGTATGATTAAAGATAATGTACTCTGTAGATGAAATGATGGACTTTAACTTAAAATGAGACATTTGAAGTTGTTCTAATTTTTTTCAATGCTTGTGAACTGATTATATTTTTTTCTTATTATGTAATGTATATATATTCTTTTTGAAAGTGTAAAGAGAGAGCAAAATGTTGGTAACCCGGATCTTTACACTTTCCATTTTATAGTAATGTTGATTCATACATTATGTATGACGCCACTTTGAAAGACTGAGGTCACAAATCCGTTGTGGTATTTTTGTCCTTTTTTGTGTATCGATACTAGCTCCTTCAATTGTATGTAAGTACTCAGGTATAAAAGAGGAGTACATACTTGTGACGACGGGCATTTTGTTATTACCTTGACTTGTTTATACTTTCCAGCTGTTTCGGTAAATTACCCAACGCTGTGTTACATTATCCCAAATGTGAATAAACTGAGTTTTTAGTTTAACTTGACTTTACATCGAGTCATCTGTTTTTTTTTCCCAAGACTATGCTATTCTTCACTGAGTCATATATTTAGAGGCAACTTTTTACAGATTAATCAACACACACTTGTCAGTAAAGACATTTGCACTTTATCCGCGAGAATCGTTGGTAGCTTTTAATGGGAACACCGTATATGTGAACCAACACAACCCCTTGGGGTACCTCAGTTATGACAGAGCACTCCCAGTGGCGATAACTGGGGGTCTCACAACTTACCCAAACTCTCTTACCTAGTGGAAGGACTTTCCGGTCTCCCGATGTAACGCGCCTATATTCGGCCTATACACGAAGATATTTAATGGTATTCATCGGGGTTCGAACAGAGTACCCCCCCAGTCCCAAATCAAACGTGCCATGAAAAAGAATACCTTGGCTCAATTTCAGTCATATTTGTTATGAAAGCCTTTCACCTTCCCCGAACCAAAAGGACTTAGTTTTACCAATATCAAACGGCTACAAATTAAATAGACAATCCGATATATCGATTTGAATTTTCTGCTACCCCCCTTGAGAATGCAGCTAAAGATTGAAGAAATAGAGATGCGTCATATATTACACGAATTATGCAATAAATCTACACGGTGCTCCGACATCTAAAATAAACAAACATTTATTCAATCTCTCAATCCACGTACCACCCGTCAACAGTATCTTGTTCACAGAATTTTCGTTGTTGATCATATAGTGACCCTGGCTGGAAGTGTTTAAGGTCAGATCCAAATAGGCGTTCCGGGATGAGGAGTACTGCTCTGGTTTTTTATAACACCACAACGGTCGGAGTCCGACTTGGCTAGGTGCGACCACAATAGAAAGAGAGCATCCCCAAGGGCGACAATTGGAGAGATCGTACCTTTTCCACCCACTGACCTCAAAGAAGGACTTTCCGATCTACGAATTTAACGGGCCCATATCCGACCTAGATACGATGGTATTTAACAGCGCTTGTCAGGATATGATCTGAGAACTCACAGTACCGAATGTCGACACGCCACCGATAGTTACCTCGGGTCTAGATATAATTTAATTAGAAATATCCCATGATGCTTACAATAGTACCACAAAGGTCGGAGTCCATCTTAGCTAGGTGCCACCTCACTTTTGACCTAGTAACCCCAGAAGCGATATCTGGGGATCGTATCCTCTCTCACCCTCACTAACCTTATTCACTAGAAGGTAACCCGTCATTTTGACGTCATAATACTAATAATGACGTCATAATGGAAAAAGTATATGAAAGTTAAAAAAGATCCCGAATTATCTAAAAATATTGCATTTAATCCACTCTTTGTAAAAGCAAACCCTTTCATTATTTTTTATTTATTTAGTTTTTCATGCGATTGAAGTAGTAGACTGCCATCCAGTTTTTTACAGCTCACTACGCGATATGAACACTGGAGCTACTTGATTCATTCACATTCAAGTTTGTTTACTTTCATAATTCATCGCAAAATAAACAAATTTTTAAAAACTGTTAAATATACAGCTAAAAGCATCCAATTCTTATTTCTGAATCCAATTTTTAGTTCTGAATGTTTTGTAGAAAAATAGGCTGAACAAACGTGATTTGATGGAGAAGGTATTAGTTTTTAGGTAAGAAAAAATTCTGATCCACATCTGAAATTGAAATTAAGCCTAACCGGCTGTTTATTTACTAAGGGCTTCAATTGAAAGATGAGTACAGCTCGGAAGTGTTATACAGAGACAACAGCTATTATATATATAATTGGGACCGTTCAGGGAACTAATATATCTTTCTACAACTATCTTCTGCCACAATTCTCAAGGATGGAACATGCTAGTCAGTTTCTTCAGTAGGGGGCAATGTGCTTCTGGATGAATTGGTGTTTCGGTTTGACTCAAGGCGTCCTTCAACGAATAAATACATGCTCTGCCTTTGTAATCCTTTGTAATCTTCAATCGTCAGACAATTCCATTTCCCGTTTAGAATGAAAAGTTCATAGAGATATTAAAAAAAAATAGGGCTGGATGTAACGGAACCAACCATAAATAAATAAGCAATATTTCGGATAGACCGCAAGAGGGCGTTCCTAGCACCTCGAACAGCCAGTAAAAAAGTTTTATGAAAAACTTCCAGAACCACTGATTACTGTTTAGCTGGAATGTGTGTGAAAAGGGAATATGTCCCTATGCTTTTCATGCCAAATCACTGCAATCGCAGACTGTACACAGTTCCAGAAGCATAGCTAAGAGATAATAAATTTGTATTAGTCAACTATTTGGTTTCTAGTTTATTATCGTGAGCACCATGGTTATCATGAATGCTGATTTTAGCGTTACTGGAATATTTGCCATATTGAAACAAACTAACGAATAATTTGGAGTCTTTAGTAATATTGTCTGTAGTAATAATTTGGAGTCTGTATTAATAATGTAGTAACTTACATGTTTAAGTTTAACAAATGAAAACATTTTAAACAGTACATAGAATTACTTTTAATTTAAAGCTTTTTGAATTAATTAAAAATTGAATCATGTTCTGTTTTCCCTTATTTGTTCGTTTAAGATTATTTTTGCTTAAATGGTCTTAATTTAACGGAATATTTAGGGATAAAGTCACCCAAAATCTGACTCAACTGTTTTAATTATTTAGAGATTAAATTATTTCTCAGCGTTTTAGTACTTCGCTTGATAACTAATTATTCTTTACGGGGCAGATTAAGAACATCTAGGATAAATTGAAGTAATTGAAGCAATTGAAGTTAACTAAAGTAAATGAATCAAAAGTACATTGAAGAAGGGGAATATAATATTTATTATTTAAATGATAGATTTCCTTTCTATGAAATATCAGTACTAAAAAAAAGTTATTTATTCACATACCATAATTTTTGCAGTTCCGATTCGAATATTTAGAATAATCAGTAAAGTTATTTTTAATTATTTGCATATCTACGTTATAACATAGAATTTTTTTTCAACTAAATGTGCTTATCTTACACCCACTCACAGGTAAGACACCTATGAGTTTCGTATTTATATATAATTTATGGTAATTTTATGCTCTCCTCTGAATACCTTTGACTTATTCAACTAGTCTGAAACCTTTCTTCTGGATATTCTAATTTATGTATACACACACACAACACACACACACACACACACATACACACACACACATATATATATATATATATATATATATATATATATATATATATATATATATATATATATATATATATATATATTTATATATATATATCAGGCGGTGAAATGAAAAGTGGTGTAAATCAGTAAGTCAAGTGGTGAAAGTCCAAAGCGTTTTCCTGCAAAAACTAAAAAAATTCCACTCTAAATTTTACAAATTATAATTATTAATAATTATTATAATATTGCAAATTATAATTATTTGCAATTCCACTATGAATTGAAGAGAGATTACTTTTTTACCCCCAAATAAAAAAAGTTGAAAATGTGACTTACACAACTTTGCTTTTCACCGCCTCATATATATATATATATATATATATATATATATATATATATATATATATATATATATATATATATATATATATATATATATATATATGTACTTAAAAGAAAAAGCAGTTGAGAAATAAGTTAACACATTTCAAGTATTCCATATATGTCGGAGTGTTTGATTTGTCTTTGTCGAAATAAACTCGAAAATAAATTGTTTAAAACAAGTTAGCTAATAGATTTTTTGCAATATTCAATTATTTTGTATTACTAAGTATCTTATAAAACAGTTATTCTCAACCATTGTACGGCGGCATGCCACCTCTGCGAATATTCATATATAAGCGACGTCAGATAAGTAGTTCAATTCGTTCTACCTTCCTAGCAGGGACTGGCTGAATCAATGCACATGACTATTACAGTTCTGGACTGGTAACTGATAAATCTGGACGCTTATAGTTCTGGTCTGCTAACTGGTAACTGTGGACTATTGCAGTTCTGGTCTGGTAACTCTAACTATTACATTTCTGTTCTGGTAATTGGTAACTCTGGACTATTACAGTTCTGGACTTTTAAATCTGTATCACGAAACGAGAGTAGCGTTATCATTTCTATGCCCAAATATAAATGAAGTTATCAAATAACAACAAGCTCAAATTTCGCATTAAATGTAATTTGTAGTTAATTAAACATTTCGTTTACTTTGTAATGCAATTTCATTTTATATTTCAATTAAAATTATTTCGTATTCTAATTTTGCAAAATATATTATAGTTACATCAATAAATATCCAAATAAAAATATTTTATATATATATATATATCTTATTGTTAGTGTGGCACTAAATTTTCAAATTATTAGACGTTATCGTGATGAAAAAAAGGTTGAGAATCACAGTTATAAACTAATACAGTATAAATACTGATTTGGAACTGCTGGTTTAAAGCAGTTACAAAGTGTCACTTCCTTTGATACTGCAGACGTTTACTGCTTTTCATTGCAGAATGTAAAGCTAATTTCAGATTCACTTTAAATTGAACTTTATGAAAATTGGTTTTTTCTTAATATAAAGCATTGTGTCCGACAGCAGGAAAAATTTATTCCCTTTAATCTATTATAGCTCAACGCAATCAAACAGTTTGAATCGGACTGCATAGGAAAATATTTCAATTTGTGGGCTTGCGGCGTCCCTGTGGTACAGCGCGCGGGCTTTCGGTTCTCAGGGTGCTTGGATCGGATCCCGGCCACGAAAAATGCCTCCGTTTGTGTCGACCCTTCGTAAGGGGTAATGCTATCCGCCTATATGGTGCCCCAATAATAAAGTGGGCAGTAAACTTCGGTGTATAATGTGTGGGCTTGGGGCGTCCCTATGGTACAGCGCGATGGCTTTCAGTTCTCAGGGTGCTCGGATCGGATCCCGGCCACGAAAAATGCCTCCGTTTGTGTCGACCCTTCGTAAGGGGTAATGCTATCCGCCTATATGGTGCCCCAATAATAAAATGGGCAGTAAACTTCGGTGTATAATTTGTGGGCTTGGGGCGTCCCTATGGTACAGCGCAATGGCTTTCAGTTCTCAGGGTGCTCGGATCGGATCCCGGCCACGAAAAATGCCTCCGTTTGTGTCGACCTTTCGTAAGGGGTAATGGTATCCGCCTATATGGTGCCCCAATAATAAAATGGGCGGTAAACTTCGGTGTATAATTTGTGGGCTTGGGGCGTCCCTATGGTACAGCGCAATGGCTTTCAGTTCTCAGGGTGCTCGGATCGGATCCCGGCCACGAAAAATGCCTCCGTTTGTGTCGACCTTTCGTAAGGGGTAATGTTATCCGTCTATATGGTGCCCCAATAATAAAATGGGCAGTAAACTTCGGTGTATAATTTGTGGTCTTGGGGCGTCCCTATGGTACAGCAAGATGGCTTTCAGTTCTCAGGGTGCTCGGATCGGATCCCGGCCACGAAAAATGCCTCCGTTTGTGTCGACCCTTCGTAAGGGGTAATGCTATCCGCCTATATGGTGCCCCAATAATAAAATGGGCAGTAAACTTCGGTGTATAATTTGTGGGCTTGGGGCGTCCCTATGGTACAGCGCAATGGCTTTCAGTTCTCAGGGTGCTCGGATCGGATCCCGGCCACGAAAAATGCCTCCGTTTGTGTCGACCTTTCGTAAGGGGTAATGTTATCCGTCTATATGGTGCCCCAATAATAAAATGGGCAGTAAACTTCGGTGTATAATTTGTGGACTTGGGGCGTCCCTATGGTACAGCAAGATGGCTTTCAGTTCTCAGGGTGCTCGGATCGGATCCCGGCCACGAAAAATGCCTCCGTTTGTGTCGACCCTTCGTAAGGGGTAATGCTATCCGCCTATATGGTGCCCCAATAATAAAATGGGCAGTAAACTTCGGTGTATAATTAGTGGGCTTGGGGCGTCCCTATGGTACAGCGCAATGGCTTTCAGTTCTCAGGGTGCTCGGATCGGATCCCGGCCACGAAAAATGCCTCCGTTTGTGTCGACCTTTCGTAAGGGGTATTGTTATCCGCCTATATGGTGCCCCAATAATAAAATGGGCAGTAAACTTCGGTGTATAATTTGTGGGCTTGGGGCGTCCCTATGGTACAGCGCGATGGCTTTCAGTTCTCAGGGTGTTCGGATCGGATCCCGGCCACGAAAAATGCCTCCGTTTGTGTCGACCCTTCGTAAAGGATAATGTTATCCGCCTATATGGTGCCCCAATAATAAAATGGGCAGTAAACTTCGGTGTATAATTTGCGGGCTTGGTGTGTCCCTATGGTACAGCGCGATGGCTTTCAGTTCTCAGGGTGCTCGGATCGGATCCCAGCCACGAAAAATGCCTCCGTTTGTGTCGATCCTTCGTAAGTGGTAATGCTATCCACCTATATGGTGCCCCAATAATAAAATGGGCAGTAAACTTCGGTGTATAATTTGTGGGCTTGGGGCGTCCCTATGGTACAGCGCAATGGCTTTCAGTTCTCAGGGTGCTCGGATCGGATCCCGGCCACGAAAAATGCCTCCGTTTGTGTCGTCCGTTCGTAAGGGGTAATGTTATCCGCTTATATGGTGCCCCTATAGTAAAATGGGCAGTACACTGCGGCGTAGTATAGGTGAATGTTAGACGACAAAGGCGAAGGCCTTTGTGGTCGAACATTCACACGTCGAACATTCAATGTCGATGAACAGGCCATTGCATCATGTCGTCGAACATGATGACAAAGGCCTTCGCCTTTGTCATCAAACATCGTGAAACAGGTCGCCTTCGTCGTCTTTGTCAGTCTTAAAAAAGAATGTTTATATAAACATTTGTAAGTTTGATCTATAGCATGGTTTAATAGTTTCGTGATCAGGCGGGAATAAACGTTTTGCATGTGATGTTTGCAAAGGTTACCGTACTCTTTAATTTCTAGAGATACGACATGAATGAGTTTGGTGTGAAGAATGTACTTCAGGTGTGTCCACACGCGGCCCGAGTGCCGCATATGGCCCTTGACAGCCAGCAATGCGACCTCACCAGATCTGAAACTCTTAAGGCCTGTCTTCCCAGAGGAATACATTCCTCGTTTCACAATCATGCTTTATCCATGTCATCGCAGTTTAACATTACTCATATTTGCGAACAATTGTTTTTAAAGTTGTAGAGTAAAACTGTATGAAAATTAATGATGAGCATCTTTAATACTCTTTAAAATTACAACCACTTCCTTAAACCCAGACATTGATGTATTAGTTTCAATAAAACAAGGTCAAATGTCCCACTAATTTTTTGTAGCTTTCTTCAATGTTACAAAATTAAATGTTACAATAATAAAATTTCAGTGAAAAAAAATTGAAAATTAGAGGAAATTTTGTTACTTATTAACATTAAGTATATTTTATATTTTATATGTGGCCCAAAACACTTCCTCTTCTCTCAATACGTGTCCAGGCATCCCAAAGGTTTGCAGAAGGACAAGGCAAGGGCCAAAGCAAGCCAAAAGGACACCTATGATGTAGTTTCTTTCGCACTGCTATACTTACTAACACAGAATGTTTCCATGGTAGAGGATGGAGTCTTCTCTTTATTATTTATGTTATATTTTAACAGCTTCAAACATTTATTACATTACTCTGAATTATTTATTTTTGATTTCAAGAGCAATATTTCTCTATTTTCAAACCATAAATTGTCCGCTGCGTAAAGAATAAAAAGTAAAATAAATATTTCACAGTTCTAAGAACTTACTGCTGATTTATGTTATGGGGAAGGTAAAATATAGGTGGTATGCTTAAATTAGTTATTAGTTATTAAGAAGAGCTTTTCTATTATTAAAACTGAGTATGTATAAAAAAATTAAACTCAACAAAATTCCTACTCATTTTTTGCCCTAACATTAAATTTAAATATGTTTAGAAAGTCTTTTTATCATATTTTTACGTTCGAATAACATAAAATATCAAAAATCCAGCCTTAAGGGACCTAAGGGAAAATAACCTTTTAGAAACGTTTTGAGAAAAATAAATTCATTATTTATTCTCAGACGCTGCAATAGACTGCCATAGATTGTAAATTTAAGAAATTATTTTAAAGAGGGATCATTTTAATTTAATTCATAATATTTTTTGAAGAATTTATATAACATGCGTATATCAATAATAATTTTACACATTCCTAGAATAATATGATGATATTTTGGTATGACATCATGAATAAAATCGTATTATCACGTAGAAAGTAAAATTTCTAAAACGCATTTTTACAAAAATAGAGTATATCCCATATCGCAAAAGAAAAGTAATCCGAAAATATGTTTTCATAGAAAAGTTTTCTGAATACGATAAAGTGTTGTTTTAAAGAAGCGATAAATTCTTTGCTAAAAATTAAGGTTTTTATCGAACTAAATTGCATTCTCATTACTGAAACTTAAAGGGCGATTATAAAAAGGTATTTTTTTGCAAAAAAAAAGTTATGATAAGACTTGAGCCTTTTAGACATAAATTTTTAAACATATAAAATTACCTTTTTAAGTATTGGAATCATGTAATAAGTTAAATAAAAAGATAAATCAAGCTTATAATAGTCATAAAGATGAATTTCATATACTCGTATATGTTTGGAAATGGTATTTTGGAAACCATTTACTTCCATTTAACCCTTTGAGGGGCGGTGTTTGCACAATGCAAACGCTTAAATCTCGTCCATCTTTCACTTGCATTCAATGTATTCCAGTTAAATGAGGAGAAAAATGACTTGTGCTGCCATCTGTTATCAGTTTAAAGAAGTAAAATCATATTACAACCTGTAATGGGTAAATTTTTAAAGGTTTTTTAGGTTAAAAAAATCGAGAAAATAATTTGCACCATGCAAACGGTCAAGGTTCTTGCCCCTGAAAGGGTTAACTAAATTTTCCATTCCTTTCAAAGTGGAAATGCTAAATTTTTCAGTACTAAAATTTTAAAGGTATTGTAGTTTTTTGTGTGATTTTACACACGAAACTCGTGATTACAAAGTTACGATTACTTTTGTTTAAAAGTAATCGTAGTTAATTTTAAACAAATTAAAAATATCCTGTCACTTATTAAAAAATTGTTAGTATGCAAGTATATGAAATTCTAATTAACAGATAATATCGATAAAGGTATATTTTGTATGAATCTATGGAAATACTATTTGATATAATGCGGGGAAAAATTGTGGTTTAAAAAATTGTAAAAAAAATATTCATAAAATCTTTCGTTGAAATTTCTAGGTAGAAGATATAAATTTGTTTTGTTTCATCTTTCTAAATATTCATAAATCCATCGCAATGCACTTGCATGCTATTATTAATTTATTGTATTGAAAGATTCAGTAATATTGAATGTCCTTACTTTTCTAAATGAAATTGTAATAATTTTTACGACAATTATGAAATTTTGCATGTCTTAACAATGAAAATAATTAAAAACAATTAACAATGATATTGTGATGTCACAAAAAGAGAAATCTTTAGAAAATATTATGACTACATGCCGACAAATAAAGGAATTTTTAGTATAACATAACAATTTAAATTCATTACTACCAGAACTGAGTTTGTTCTTTAGATACATACAATTTCATAAAATTTAATAGCTGTTAGAAATGTAAAATAGTATTGAGTGCTATATTTCTGACCAAAAATTTGTTTTGTTTCATCCTTCTAAATATTCATAAATCCATCGCAATGCATTTGCATGCTATTATTAATTTATTGTATTGAAAGATTCAGTAATATTTAATGTCCTTACTTTGCTAAATGAAATTGTAATAATTTTTACGACAATTATGAAATTTTGCATGTCTTAACAATGAAAACAATTTAAAAAAATTAACAGTGATATTATGATGTCACAAAAAGAGAAACCTTTAGAAAATATTATGAATACATGCCGGCAAATAAAGGAATTTTTAATGTAACATAACAATTTAAATTCATTACTACCAGAACTGAGTTTGTTCTTTAGATACATACAATTTCATAAAATTTAATAGCTGTTAGAAATGTAAAATAGTATTGAGGTGCTATATTTCTGACCAAAAACGTCACTCCTACAGTTTTGTAAATTTCTAAGATAAACAAAAAAAAGTTTCCTAGTTACCGATTAATGAAAAATTTTAGGTGCAATGCTCGGCAAAAATTAAAATAATTGCTATAAGGTTCTTCATGTATTCGTATCACGACACTTTCTATAAAATATGAGCTCAATTGTGCCGGTTGGATGGTTCTCTTCCAATGGATTCCCAGCCATTGTGGTATTCCTGGTAATGAGAAAGCAAACTCTCTGGCTAAGCATGGCTGCAGCCTCCTTCCACAGCCTATTATTACCTTACCATACAAGCAGGCATTTTCCACCACTGTAAGATCAACGGAGTTACATACGTAAGCCTCAAGAGATTGATACTAGGGGTAATGTCTGGGCAAGCCTACTGTGTAATCAGGCCCCAATGGATCTCCCCGGGCGGATCTTTAAGGTCAACTTTAGAATTTTAAAAAGAACATGACTATCTCCAAGGACATCTCCCCCGAATTGGTGTGAAAGACATCCCTGACTGCCCTCTGTGTTCCATTGGAGAGACTCTGAACTTTAGCCATTTCACTGGTTGTGCTGATTTGGCCAAATCAAATTTTTGTGTCCTGCCTCTTGACAACTATATTTCAAAGGCTAGTTTATATTGGGTTGCTCGAAGGGAAAAGGTCAATGCGACTCAGTACTTGGCGTTAAAAAAAATCATTAAAATATATCAAAACAGAACTGATACTTTCATGAAAGTTTAAAATCATGCTGTCAAAAGTGCAATAATTTATGTTGAATAAAAGAAAAATACTACCAATATTAAAAAATAGATTTCACAACAGATTAGGGTGCCCCCGCCAAACTGGCGATAAAGTGCCAAGTATTGCAACCTAAGCAATTCGGTGCGATCTTGCGCTTCGGTACTCCTTGTGATAACCCTTATATTACGTTTTTTAATTGTGCCTAATTGTTATAGGTTGTTTTAATGTAAAAGTTAAAATTAAAAGAAAACCGGTCAAATTCGTTTTGTACCATTTTCATTTGAATTCTCCTTTGCTTAACTTGGGTTCTCCCGTTCCCCAAGCAGTTTAGTATGGCGCCCAGTAAGTTAAATACAATTTTTTTTACTAAATTGGAATGCATGGGTAAGAAAGCAGTGATCAAATAGTGTATAAATGAAAGTTTAATTTCATCTAAATATGAGTATCCGGTGTGTAAAAAAGATATGCATTTGGTTGAGCGACAGATAGATCAGATGGGCGTGAATGAGTTTGCCGTACAAAAGGAGCGAATGTCCATCACATCAAAAGGTCTATTAGAAAGGGTTCATAGTTTGAGGAGAGTAGGTTAGGCTTGATTCATATTTTGATTTTTGCATATTTGTGGGTGATTGAAGCGGAAACTGATTTGATTATGAACGAAGTTGATGTGAGTAGTGAAACGACGGTGATCGACAGGAAAATAGTTTGTAGAGAGGTGTGTATTGATGCCTGTTTTAAAGAAACTGAAAATATTGGAGGTCCTGGGGTAATTGTTGAGATTGATGAGAGCAAGTTTTGTAAAAGAAAGTATAATAGGGGAAAACGAGTGAAGGGAAAGTGGGTGTTTGGTGACTTTGAAAGAGGAAGTAATAAGTGTTTTTTGAGGTGGTGGAAGATCGAACAAAAGATACTTTGTTGTGTGTTATTCAAAGAAATATTTTTATCGGAATCATGATTATTTCCGATTGCTGGAAAGCGTATGATTGTCTTTCAGATCATGGTTTCGTGCATCTGAGAGTCAAGCATTCGCTTACCTTCAAGGATCAGGAAACAGATTCGAATACGAATACTATTGATGGAATGTGAAGCGTCGTTAAAAGAGAATTCAGAAAGCACTGCCATCGGGCGACAGATGGAATCTTTTGATTCGTATTTTGCCGAATCTGTGTGGCGAAGCAGGTATAAAAATGCTCCGGAAGGTCGTTTTAGAGCCGTCCTCACCTTCAAAAATACTCTTTAAGCGCCACATATTGCCGATGCCGTTTGTCCTTTACAGGAATAAAAAGTAAGTGCTAAGTAATAAATTTTAATTTTATTTGGATAATGTGCTTTTTCAAACTGTATTGTAATAGTTCTTTCACATTGTTTTGGTTTCTCGAGATGAGCCGTCACTGTTTCGATGCCTGTAAACAACCGCCCTCTTTACGCGCATAGCGCATGAACGCGTTGGCGAAAGCGCACCAAGAAGTGTGCCAAGGATCACCCTAATCTGATGTATTGCCAAAGAATAATTTTTAGCATTCATTAATTGAATTATTAATGTCTATGGTAGTATTTTAAGGGTGGCCCAAATGAAAGTGAGACTTTCGGGATGTTTTCTGTAATGGTTTATTAGTTGGAATATGAACATACAGGAAATAATAGTAATACATGAGCTACATGTCCACTACGCATAGTCGATTGGGTAGTTCAAGCATGTGTCCGAGCGCTTTCTGGATTTTGGATACCTTGGGCGAAGAATGACCATGATTGTGTGTAGAACCAGTCTCGACGTCCAGGACCTCTGCTTAGTTAACAAATTGATAACCTTTGAAAACCTTTTTCAGTTGGACGAAGATGTGGTGGTCGCAGGGCGGAAGGTCGGGGATATAGAATGATCGAGGGCATCCCTGCGGAAGCGCCGCGGCAAATCTTCTCCATGGCAATAAAATCCATAGTAATGGACATGTGTGCTTGAACAGGACTCGACATGCCAGGGCTCATACATCAATTACAAAATTCCCTAAACCACCTGAATACAGTACTATGCACATCCCTCTTGCTCCGATAAGTTTCGGCACCGCTAACATCTTAGGCCGTCCAAAACTGAATAACAGATTGCTGGGCCTGTTTGGACGAATCCATGTCTTGATCTCTCGCAATCACATTGCTTAAATACGTTCAAACAGCACACCGACACACGACGATAGCAGCTTTGTTTCGTAACATGCAGTGTCATCTAGTGGCCGAAAGGTAAAGCTCTGGGTATTTAACCATTGCCACTAAAACACAAGTCTCATTTTCATTTGAGCGCTCCCCCGTTATACTATGCACAATGTACGATAATGCTTGCTGCTAAGAAGGTTAACTTCATTTAATTTCTCTAATATCGCAAGTGGGAAATTTGACACTATAGGTAGAAATGTGAATAGCTATTTTGCACATACTTATTGAGTTTTAATTATACATACAATGAAATAATTTAAATCAAAATCCAGAAAGAGGATGTTAAGATGCCATAATAACTAAAATTTTAAACGAGAGATAACGAGGAAAGGTTTGATACCTGTTGCCAAATTATAAATGAAAATAATAGCGAAAGTTTGCTGTCAGATATCAAGTAAAACCCCAAAATGTTAAAAATAGGTACGAGAGAGTAAGCACGGAAAAAAAGTGAAGTTTAGAAGTAAACAAATCAGTTTAAACATCCACTTCCTGTTAAAACATGATCCCTTCTGGATTATTAAAAATCGAAAAAATACTCATAACTCGAGTTCTAACTACCATATCAACAAAATAAAAATAGTATTCAAGAGCTAAATATGTGTACTATAAAATAAAATAATAAAAGAAATCGAAATTTTGACCAAAAGTTGTCTTTTGTACGAGTCCCGATACCTTCAAAATATATAAAGTAAATTAATCTATGTTCACTTAAAATTCTTATTTAAATAAACTCTCCAAAATAACCAAATTCCTTTGTGTTCTTTTAAGGAACAATTATTAACCTCCTATAATAAAAACTTCACTGGTTAAATAATTAAAGCAGACAGTTTACGGTATGTAACTATGTATAACAATTATGAAGTCTTTTTATTTCTTTGTTAAAAGATTATGTTCTCTTTTTGTTCGCTCTAGTGTTAATATTCTTTGAAAAACTTACTTTTACATAATGAAATAAAAAAATAATAAGTTCGTCATATTAATTTGTTCTTCTTTTTAATTTCATCTTAATTGGTCATTTTATACTTATATAATATTTGATAAGTGTAAAGAAGATGTATTCGGAAGTTTGAAGTACTTTTAATATTTAAAGATATCGTATAGTATTTGGTTAAAACATTTTCCATAGTTTTCTTTTTTATCATCTTTGCTAGCTAAAGAAATATAAAGTAAGCAGAAGGAATAAAGGCATTAAATATAATTATATTCATTAGTTTTATATCTGCTGTTTATGATGTCAACTTTTCAATTCACATCATTTGGAGACATTCATATCCCATAAAAATAAATTATCATAAATTTGCGATACAATTTTAATTAAATATTTATAAATATTTTCTGTTTATAATTGCTTCTAACTCAGTGGTAATTTTTAAACAGACATAAACATTCGAGTTCATATTTTAAAAAGAAATTTTAAACAAAGTAATGTCGGTTATTCCTATGATATATCTTTCTCTGTTTAATATGAAACATATACTGATCCGGTTACAAAACTATTAGAGTACTATATGTAACTCCAAGCGTATCTCGACTTAAGACTTTAAAGTAATTCTCCCACTTAAAATCCATGCATCCCATAAAAACTCTTAAATCTGTGCTCGTCTGTAACTAAAGTGAAAAAAACAACAATTATTTTGACATATATAAGTGGAATATTTGTAAAACTTACAATACACGTTTAAATTAAACGTCTCTTTTTCTTAGAGTAATCTTTTAAGACGGATGATTTTCACTTATAACTGATATATGTGTTTACAACACTGATGTATCCTTACAATACTGATCTTGAACAAAAATTATAAACACAACAACATTTCTTTCTTCAAGATGAACAACAAAGGAACATTTTAGGTGTTTTTTTATCTTAATCTATATATAAAAAACAATTCCGTAACTGACTCACTGACTGACTGATTGACTGATTGACATACGACGCACAGACCAAACCGCTGGACCTAAAGGGCTGAAATTCCACATGACGATTCGTCTTATAGTGTAGGGGTGCACTAAGAAATATTTTTGAAAAATTCTTCTTAGATTTTTTAAAATTAAATTTTTGCGCTGTTTTGTAACTTCTTTTAAGTTTGCATTTAAAATAATAATTTCAGGATTATAAAAGTTATATTACGAGAAAGATCATAAAAATTCCTTTAAAATTAAATATTTTTCGAATATTTACCTTCATTTTCTGATTTTTGGTGAACTTTTAAGGATTAATTTTTAGAATTTAACTTATTAAATGCTGATTACGTGATTTCTTTATCTGGTACTTTAAATAATTTTATCGTCACGTGCATAACAACGTAATAGACAAAAAAAAGTATATTTTTCTTGCTAATGCGGCAGACGATTGGACATTATTCAAAAAAGTATTAAAATACAGTAAAAGATATATTCTTCGAACTGTACTATATTAACTGTTCTATATTCTTTAGTATGTCTTATTAGATTTAATTTCAATATTTTCTTCTACATTATTTTGTCTACAAAAATATCCCTCACGATTTTTTTATAAATATATAACTTTTTACATCACTTGTGTACATTGATCGTCGTATTTATTATAAATATATATATATATATATATATATATATATATATATATATATTTATTTATTTATTTATTTTGGCATTAATTGCATATATTGATCTTTGTATTTAATTTGAATGTACTCTGTAGCGAAGTGCGGATTTTCAGCTAGTCTTATATCTAGTCTTTGTAATTATTACTTCTTTCATTTATTCGCAGATTTTAAGTTGCTGTTTTTGCATTTTAACAATAAATTTTGCTCTAAATAGGTAAACCACATTATTTCTTTACCCAAATAACTCCCGCTTATTTATGTTTGTTTGTTCGTTAGCAAGTTTGGCCTGCTCCAAATTAAACACAGATACAATCTTAACACCTTGATTGTTTTTTACGTCCCTTTAAAGTGTTAAATCACCGACGAAGTTGCAATAAGAATTGAACGTAAGGTTAAGATTTATAAAAAATATACAAAATGCCAATATACAGCATGCACACATTCCCTCATGTTGAAGTTTACCCTGTCAGTACAGGGTCCGGGGTTTCGTTTTTTGGTCGGCCGATCTGTACTGTCCGTCCTTCACCCAGAACCATAATAATAATCCAAACAAGCGAAATTCACCCTCAACTGAGTTTGCAGGTTTTGGTGAGTAGTGACTGGTCTTCAGGTTCATATGGTCGTATTAGCTAAACGCTGTGACATTTGTGAATTCCCCTATCAGTACCAGTGCTACGCACACTCAAATACAACTGATGGTCTCTTGTTTCTTTGCATTATATCAATTGTATAGGTTAAAGCATATTTACAGGCAAGGAGAGAATTCAATCCAAAACGGTTTTTGTTATAAGGCACAAATTCGTATCAAACGTATTGAGATGACTGAAATAAATTCCTTTCGTAAATTTGTATTCCCATTTTATTTCCATTTGCAGATAGAAATGTGCTTCTTCAATTTATATATTTTAGTACACTCATTCTCTTAGCACTTTTTTATTTAAATTAAATAAATGTGTTTTTTTATTTATTGCAAAATCAGTTGATTGTACATCATTGGCTCCTATGCATCAAAGATGCATGAGATGGGAGCATATAAAACAAAAATAGAACAGATACAAAAACAATAACTAAAAACAAGAACAATAATTGCATCAAAACTGCAAACATGAACTAAATAAACATGAAAGAAAATCAGTCGCTGGATGTCAATTGCATCAACTCCCTAAACCGTCAATATCGACTGTATAATTTTCTTCGTTCAATGAAGAACAACTTAGCAAATGATCTTTGTCCATCTCAATGTTCTGGTTGCACAAAGTGCACAATGGACTGCTATATATACCAATACTGTATAGATGTTCAGCAAGGCAATCATCAAGTCCAGTCTCCAGGCGAAAGGACGCTACTGCAATGGATTATGTAGCGGTGAGTAGTACAACTTGCGCGTAAATAATATTTGTTGCGTGAAAATACCACACACTACATTTTAAAAATTACAAACTTTTTGTTACGCTGAGTTATCAAAAAAAGAACACAGTCATCCATGACAACACTTGTATAATAATTTAACAGATGAACCCACAGCACGAAAAATAAAATATAATAAAAATAAACGTGAAACTGGTGTTACAAGGAGAGCCACTAGTAGACTGCAATTCATCAGCAATTTCTTCTCTCCGGAATCAGGCCAAACTCAAATTGCACATCGCAAACTCTGACGTAATCAGGTCGCCACAGGCTCTTGGGAGTTTGGGATTTTATTGATTGAGTCCCTCCATCTCTTATTCTTTATTTCTTCTAATAAATTGATATCATAGTTTTAAATAAAGGTCATTAAATGAAGGTAGTATAAATAAAAAAGGTATTTCTAACATTGGTATACATGGTGCCCACATTAAACCAACCAACGATTCTCGCGGTTAAAGTGCAAATGTATGTCTTTATTGACAAATGACCTGCACGACAAACAACAAACAAAATTCAACACAACCGACATAATTTCAGGAATAAAGTTTGGATCTTCAACGATATTAGCATTTCAGCGATCGGAGTAAGATTGTGGAACCCATAAGTGTTTGTTTCATCAGAAATCTCTCATCTAGAGTTCCTGAGCAAGTTGGATCTCATGGTACTGTCCTATCAAAGGGGAATCTACAATTTGACGAATTTGCATCTTGCTTGTGACTTTCATTCCATTGGAATCAACGGTTAAAGTTTGTTTGGATTTCTGTGAACCAACCTGTGTATATGTGTCTAGACCAGGGGGGGGGGGGTTAGTGATCATATATACATTTTAATAATTGGTTAAAATTTAGAAATGATTTTTAAGAAATAATCCCGTTGAATTTTTAAATAATCGTCAGAAATGTTTAGAAAGAAATTCAACAAAATGAATAATTAAAAAATACTTGTTGTTGTTGCTAATGCGCCCTGGTTGGAGGTTCCATTCACCAGGTCCTAATAGGATATTAAGATGTAAGGGGCGGCTCCTGTTTTGAATTAGCACCACAACGGTTGGAGTCCGACTCGGCTAAATGACTAGTCCCGTAATTTTTGAACCGAGTCAAGTGACGAGACCGGAGCACTTGACCCCGTATCCCCAGAGGTAAATTTGAGAACTTTGAGGACATTGTAGCCCTGAGCTATATTAAGTGCCCCAGCCACCATTAGTGAGCAAGTCGGTGGATTTGCAGCGACGAGCAACAAACCAGGGACCCTCAGATCACTGGTCCGCGTTTCTTTCCTATTCGGCCACCGCGCCCGCAAAAATTACTTTATTTGGTTGACTTCTCTGTACTCTTTACCATAATGAATTTCTATTTAATATACGTTTAATTTATGTAAACCACTTGCCTTAGATTCAAATTTTAACAATTCTTCAATCCCTGCTATTAACTGAAAAAGTAATAGAAAAGTAAGCATCTAGGAAAATATCACGTCACTCGTTAATAAAAAGTTTTTAAACCTCCATTATTTTGTAATACTGCGTTATATAACACCAGCACTATAGGAATCATAAAAGATATCGAATTATGGGATGAAAATTTTCCTGTTATAAATCAATCAGCAGTTCATAAAATATTGATGCCTAACGATGATAAATTATGGCAACGAAAATATAATTAATCACACTCTCATTCAATTTGGAACAGGTATCTGCTTCGCAGCTGAGCACATGAATCATTTTTCTGTGACCCAACACGTCAGCCCGAGAACGTCTAATCTGCGATCGCTTAGTACTCTACTCTTTAAGTCAGAAATTTACGTTTATCTAGCCTAATGTGCTATAATGTAAAGCATATTTAAGTAGCAATGAAAGAAAAGGGCGATACAAATTAGACAGTGAAGTGTTAAAATATATTTCTTAAAGCATGATGAAGCATGAAAGCTGAATTGGACAATACATTAACAGTGTAAAGGCGATCGTGATACATTATAAACAGAAAAATTCCCTTAATTTCATAGAGCATTGGTTAAAAAACTTTTTAGACCCGCGGCTCCCTTGATATATAGTTTATTCTCGGTGGCACCCTTGTTGTGAACCAACCATTGGACAGTACAGAAAAACTTTAATTATATTTTTAAATAGCTTACTTTTCAATTAATAGTATAAATGTAAATATGACGTGGTAGAGGTTAAACAATTAAAATAAAATATTACAGTTTGTGTAAAGGGCTTTATTGTTATTCACCGTATGGCGTATACAGGCACGGCACCCCTGGAAGACGCGGTGCACACTTTGAGAACCCCCGTCATAGACATTCGGACGTTATTTGTTTCTCCATATCGGGACAAATTCATCTTTCAATTATGTTAATGTACAATATAAAAAACAATAAATGTTATTGAAATTATTCAACATTATAGTCAAAAGACGGTCTCGATACATGATTCAGAACATATGTATGTCTTTTTCGCAGATGTATATTTTGGATGCCGGAAAAAAGTAGTTCAAAAATTTTTAAAAAACGATAAAGGATTGCATGATACAATCCATTGACATAAGGATACTATCCAATGACAAAAATTCACTGAAGATAGCATATGCCAGTCTGCTCACAGGAAAACATGTAGATACCAGGTCGTGTGCTTTCAAGTGTCCTGATTCTTCACTTTTCTCTTTTTTTAAGCTAAACAGCTCTGGTAAGAACCTAAAACAATTACTTAATTTAAAAACTATATTGTAATTTTCCCTCAATAAATAATTCTATTATGGCGGAGAATTAATTTTCTATCTTTCCAAGGCTTTTCTCACTATATACACTCTGTCACAAAAAAATACATACACCCAGAAGGAACGGAGCTACTATCATGAAAGTTAAACATGTATGTAGTGTATGAGGAGATAAACAAATCATTACAAATTAGACTAATAGTTTTATTAAGAAGGTATGGCATTAAAAAGGTTAAAAATCAGTAAGTAGTAAATCCACCTCTGGCAGCTATACAAGCTGAAACACGGAGTGGAATCGAATCAATGAGGTAACCTATGACCTCCTGAGGAAGTTCATGCCATAACCTTTGAAACTGGTCAGTTAATTCGCCAGTGTTTCGGGACGACTGCAGTTTCCTTCCAAGCACGTCCCACACGGGCTCTTGGTGAGAGGTCTGGTGGACTGGCAGACAATGGGAGTACGTCATATCCTTGAAGACATCGTTGGGAGAGTCACGCAGTATGTGGACGGACGTTGTCTTACTGATAAATGGCACCTGGTCGACTTGATAGCATAGGCAGTAAAACTGGCTTTAAATTCTCGTCCACGTAACTGAGTGCCGTCAAAGTCCATCGAAGGACGACTAGAGGTAATCGTGTGTCCCAACAAATCGATCCCCACACTGTCACACCTTGTGTAATCGCGGTGTGCCTCTCGACAACAAATGCAGGATCGGGCCGGTGGCCTGGCGGCCTCCACACGCGTATGCGCTGGTCATCAGGATTGCGACTGAATCGGGATTCATCGCTGAAGATCATATGCCTCCAGTCGGTCACACTCCAGCATGCCCGAGGTCGGCAAAAATCCAATCGACACTGCCTATGATGTGGGGTCAGAGGTAAGCGTCTTAATGGACGTCGTCTCGTTATACCTCCGTCGGCCAGTCGTCTCCGAATGGTTTCCCTTTATACCAGTCGATGTTTGGAAGGTGGTAAGTGACATCGAAACGATTCTAGTTTTTGGCGCAGACGTTGCCGCTCTTCTGATTGCGTGATCCTCGCGCGCACTTGTGTTCCTGGGACATCCTGATCCTCCGCGACAGTAGACTTTCCTTTCCGTGATCCATTGTTGCAAACAGCGAGCAATTTCCATATCGCTCCGACCGAAGTGGCGGCCGATACGCCTGTTCGACCAACCTGCTTATCTGAAGCCTATTATACGCCCCCTCTCAAAGTCCGACAATTGTTCGTACTGTCGCCGGTTATACCTCAGAGGCATTTCTATTCACAATGCCGTCCATCCAAGTCGACAGATTTGTTTTAATAACCCTAGGGCACGAGAAATCATGCTGTTAAACTCTCCCAGCTGCGCATATCATATTTGTATACCACGCTTACCCTTATCTCATTGCTGTCGAAATTTTAATCATTTGCATATATCTTATCAGACCACATTCTTGCCAAGTTTCGTGATAGTAGCTCGATTTCCTCTGGGTGCATATATTTTTTTGTGACAGAATGTATATATATATATATATATATATATATATATATATATATATATATATATGTCTATGTATGTATGTATGTATGTATGTATGTATCTATGTGGTACCCATGTACTTATCTCTATGCATAATGCTTTTTCCCACAGAATGTTAAAAAATGATTATATGTAAGAAAAATTTTTCAGAATCACGGAAGTTTTTAGCAGTGCTACTACAAAATGGAATTGTAGATAAAATAACCATCCAAGAATTTCGGGTTATTACTTACAGGAAATCTTAGAATCCAGAAAAACAGGAACACACAGTTATGTTTGGTTTTGTCTAGACGTTCTTTAAACATTCTTTAAAACACGAGAGTGATAGTTTTATTATTTTTTAAAATATCCTTGGTTTATATAAAGATTAAATTCAATGTTTGTCATCAAATGCTAATGTGTCCTGTTTACTTTTCTGTAAGATCATTTCAATTTTTTTCGCTATTATTTGTTAACTATTTTCAGATATCCCAATTTGCCCTTCAGATCTCAAAATTTTTATTTTAAGTATTTAGCGAAAGATATTATATTTTCTGTTAACTATATTTAATTGCAGAGAGCTGTGGGTTTTGTATTTGATTGAACTAAATTTTTTTTCGATTTAATTCAATCGGTATATGAAACATAAGGCATGAGAAAAAACTATAAATTTGAGCTTTATAAGACCTACATGTGAGTGCACGAGCTATCAGTTTAATCTATATATATAAAACAGTTCCGTAACTGACTCATTCATTCACTCACTGACTGACTGACATACAACGCACAGACCAAACCGCTGGACCTAAAGGGCTGAAATTTTGCATGGCAATTCTTCTAATAGAGTAGGGTTGCACTAAGAAAGATTTTTCAAAAATTCTTCTTAGATTTTTTTAAATTAAATTTTTAAGCTGTTATTTAAACGTTTTTTACGTTTGCATTTAAAATAATACATTGAGGGTTATAAAATTTATATCACAAGAAAGATCATAAAAATTCCTTCAAAATGAAATTTTTTTCGAATTTTTACCTCCATTTGCTGATTTTTGGTGAATTTTTAAAGATTAATTTTTAGAATTTAATTTATTAAATGCTGATCACGTGATTTCTTTTTCTGGTACTTTCAATAAATTTATCGTGACGTGCGTAACAACTAATAGACAAAAAAAATATTATTTTCTCTTTCTAATGCAGCAGACGATTGGATATTATCCCAAAAAAAAGCATATCCCTTACGATTTTTTTATAAATATATATATATATATAGATAGATATATATTTTACATCAATTGTATACATTGATCATCGCATTTATTATAAATATATATATTTATTTTTTGGCATAAATTGCATATGTTGACCGTTGTATTTAATTTGAATGTACTCCGTAGCGAAGGGCGGGTTTTCAGCTAGTCTCTACTTAAAAATGTAAAAGACCGTTAGTTTGGGTTAAAGGTAAGCAATATTTTTTTCAGTGTAAGTGATTTCACTATGGGTTTACTTCAGTATAAGTCAATATGTAAAAATCTTTCGATTCATTATAATTAATTCGTTAATTTTTAACAACTGCAGGTTTCTTATAAACTCTTAACCCTTCACTGGTCACGTGTATAAAAATTGCAGGTATGGTCGCGGTATGTCTAATAGACGCCAAACCCTCTTATTTAAGTTTCAGCTATTCCAGTAGTAAAAATAAATATTTATTAAAACAGTAAGTTAAAGACCTGAGGGATGGGAATGAAAACCAATCAATTTTTTAAATGTAATTTTTATATACATTTTTTCAATAAAATAGATTAAAGCAAATGAAAAAAAAAATAATGAGTAATTTTTACAAATGAAAACCAATCAAATGGGAAAAAATTATAAGTAATTTTTATAATAGTATAAATGAAAATAAAGCAAATAAAGAAATTGTATTTCAATTAGCAATTTTTACGAATTTGGTGAAAGGCCAATCGGGTCTTTTGGTATATATCCGTTTTAAAAGAATGGTGAATGATAGCACCTACAGGAGTTTTGTTTGTTAATTATGACTCATACATAAACAGTAGAAAGGTACTACTAACATTTGCTCGGCATACAGAGCAATCCATCAATACGCAAAATATAAACAAAGTGCTACTGGTGTCTTTGAGACGCCGTGTGGCCAGTGCAGGGTTAAAACGGTTACGAATCGTAATTACATGTCTAAAGAATTGTACTCTTGAAGAAATAGAGATTTATCTTTATCTGAATTATTTTCAATTTTGAATTATTATTGAATTCATATTTAGAATATTTCGGAACTTTAGAAGAGATGTTAATATCTGAATGTTGATTGAAATAAATGGTAGAATCACGTACAGTAGACTCGAAAAATTAATACAAACTCTGAAACTCATAAAGAAAACTTTATTGTTACCAGTAACTCTCTATGATTAGCTTACGAATTCGTTTAGATTTTCAGAGTTTTCAGCAGTTTGGCAGTAATAATACAATACCCCAACTAAATAATACAGCCCAAAATGATAAAAATACTCCAAGGATAAAAATAATATCTTTATTAATACCAATGCTAGTGGACAAAAATATTAGCTATTAAATAGTAATATGTTAAAAATAAAGAGAAACATGGGTAAACTCATTAAAAAAAACATATTTTTCTAGTAAAAAACCTTCATTGTACAAAAGACCCGTGCGTGTGAAACAAATTTCAGCTACATATGAATTAGTAGCTGTTACGTGGAATTCGTTGTCCAGATGTTACGTGGAATTGGGAGATGGATTACTAGAATGTCCTAGGAAGAAAGGACTTCATATCTTAATATCTAGTGGCTATACATATAACATGGCCAGTGCTGGTCATTCTGAAAAAAAAAGATAAAAGGGTGACAGACACGAGTATATGAAGTACTTCGGATTTATTTTTAAATTAAGTTAGTTATGGCAGGCTTAAGGCCAGTGGCTTAGTGCCGTTTTTACATAAAGTTACATCGTTGAGATTAGCATATCAGCCATGAAGAGTCAGGAGGCCGGGATGGAAACGCCGATCTTCCCCGGACCGCTTTCGCCCTGTAAGTCGGAGATAGTTGTGCTGGAAAAAGCATCTTCTTGAACCGGTGGCTAGACGAGATCTGTTTTTGCAATTCAAACCTTCGCTCCTGTGCTGGCCCCGTCACGTGAAGTGAAGAGGAAAACATCTGGAATTTGGCGACCCAATGGTCGCCAGCAGACTCCGCCAAAGCTATAAGACAAAGGGTTATTTTGTGTGTTCTACGAGGGGAAGGGGATAAATGGAGAATCTTTTCGCCAAGCGTTAGGCAACCCCTTTTAAAGGATTAACATTGGTATTTTCTGTTTCCGCTGATAAGCGATGAAAGCAGAAAACATGACCAAAAGAGTGCACATTTTTTGAGAAAGAAGTGATTGTCTGGGGGACTATATACCCCTGTAAAATTATTGAGGGAACAGCTCCCTAATGCGTTTAAGTATTCGAATGGAAAGGCAGGCTTTACTAGTAATATTGTAGCAAAAGTTAATAAGGGTTTCAAAACTTTACGACAGTAGCCATATTCAGTAGTTCGAGGCAAAACCAATAAAGGCTAAACCAAATGAGAATTGAAAGAGAAAAATGAATTATCGTGGAAAGTTAATTATTTAACACTTAGAAATGACAGTTGTGAAAAAATAAAAAAATAATATTATATATATATATGTGTGTGTGTGTGTGTTTGTTTGTTTATTTATTTATTTATGTATGTAAGTATGCATGCATATGAAAATGCTCAGTTTGTATCAGATAGTATATTTAAACGTGATAACAAAACTTGATATTAAAATGGAATCTCTACATCGCGCAATGCCGAATTTCTGGGTTTCCAAACAGATACAGTCTTTGGATGCTACTTAAGCAGTCTTTACGGGTGATTGCTGGTCTTCTGGCTATCCCGTAATCAACTATAGCAGATGTCAATCGATGATACCTGGATGACAGCAATGCTTGAGTGAAACCTTAGCCCGGCAGGCTGCACAAATTGGGTTGCTCTTCCACTGCATCAGCACTCGTTTCAGTAGTGTTCCAGGACACAGTGACTAATATCAGTATCAGAACATTTTAGAGCGTATTGCATAATATGGTGTTTAAATAATAAGTTTTAAAATATTATTATGATTAGTAGATGGTTGCTGAAAGATTTAACTTTTGTAATGGTAATGTAACCATATATGCATTTTATATGCAAGGTTTTCTTACCAAAGAACCTATATGAAAGAATTCAATAAGGCTACCTTGTAATGTTTGATTTCTGTAGAGAATATTTATGGTTATTAATGCTGTTTAGTTTTAAAAAAATTTTTACTACTCACAATAAATAAATTTATACTTTTTTTCCTTCGAGATATCTAATCTGACAGGATTTTTTTTTCAATACGGCACGCACTTATCTCTGACGGTAGGTACTTCTTCTTACGTTTTCCCATGAAGAGCCGCGAAATTTTTTCTGGCTACTTTATTATGGAAGCACCATACAGGTGAGCTAGCATTGCTTCCTATGAGGGGCAGACACGGAACCGACCAAGCCCAATTCGGTATTTGAAACCAAACCCACTGCGGGGTAGATCAAAACGATAACCAATTTACTATGTGGGTCATTTGACAGGAGTATTAACCTTCTCCTTACGGGGTGGGATAGCATGTATCCCCAGAATACGGGTCCAAGAATGAATATATATATATATATATATATATATATATATATATATATATATACATGTAAGTTGCAAATCCATTAAGTGAATAAAATTACTAATACGATAAGAGTAATCATTAATTACTGCGCTAAGCTGCTCGGAAAAAAATTACCATATATAATTAATATAAATACTGAATATAAAAGAATCAGGATGAAATACCAAAACCACACGGAACTGCCCGGAAAGCTAGTGTTGATATTATAACTGTAAAACATCAGAACATGAAGGCCTTGTAGCTAATGACCGGTGAGAGTTGTGACACCCCTCTCCGGTTAAAACATATTTTTAAGCCTAGGCAACACTCTCGGAGGTCACTACAATTCCATAAACCTTATTATTGAAGTTGAAATCATACTTAAATCTAAATAACGAATTGCATAAGAAAGCCTAACTGCAAAACCAGCTGCAAACCACAGTGTATTCCATTACCAAATGAACCAAACACTAGAACTACAAACAATATATAGACATCACATTCCACCTACACCAGGTACAGCCAATTCACCACAATAACAGCCACAGTTACAAGATCTCAAAAACTTGGTAAAATTTCATTTAGAAATAGACGTGGAAAACTTTTATCTCTAGCCCTTTTCATGAATTTGTTTATATTGATGTTCATATCTTTAACATTAGAATGTAATCTTGTACATCTAATTAAATAATTTAAAATAATATTTCGTTTTATGTTTTTATGTATATTACTATTCCATGACATAATTCGGACTGTCTCAAAGCTAAATTCATCTCGATTGTCATACATACGGTAAGTTAAGTTATTCCGATATCGATGTTTAAACACAAATCGAGGAAGACCAAACTACCCTTGTTGTCACATTTTGTCCTAACTAGTACTAAACTTTCTGGGTAAAAACTCAAATTAAGTGAAGATGAATTTTCATTAAAATTATTAGTATGTCATCAACATACCGAAGAAAAGGAGCTCATTTAAGATTATTACACTTCTTTCATAGAACTGCAAATAAATGTCTGCTAGAGCAGAGGAACAACCTCCTCCCATAGGGATACCCTAAACCCGCCTATAAAAATCCGTACCATTATATAACACTGTCTCATACAAAACCAATTCAATTTAAGCCCGATATTTATTGAATGTTATATACCCCTTTAAGTCGTATTGTTCATACAAATCTATAATGATTATATAGAGGTATTTTAGTCTATTGAATTATACAAGTCTGTAAATTCACAAC
>OU015495.1:174847100-174909600 GCA_907164885.2 Dolomedes plantarius | reverse complement strand
AAATTCTTTTACGGTAGCAAATAGCATTAGTTTGTTGTCGGTGCTGTCGTTGTTCATCGATTTCCTCTCCTTTCGATGTTGAAGCTCGAAGACCATCGTATGTTCGACGCGTTAAGGGGACAGTGGACTTTCAAAATTGTGAAATTTGTCCAAAAATTCGATTTTATTATTTTATTGAATTGTAAAACTACGGACGAGTAGGAATGTATTACAAAAAGAATTTTTAATTTCTGTGATTACTTTCCTAGTTATACGCATTTGTATTTAATTTCGATATTATGTGGTTACTAATAGCAATAACTTTAAATGTGTTTTTCTCAAAATAAAAAAAATGTTCTTGTCATACGAATATTCAAACTGCTCCAGGCGCATTTCTAATTATCGTATTACTTTGAAATTTAAGTTTTATATACTTAACGGTATATCAAATAAATCTTATTGAAAATAATTATGCTCCGTAGCTCAGAATTTCTAAATTTTGTACTTGAAAAGATGATTTATAGGTATTTTACGTAATAAAAAGGGTGTTTTCACTATTATTATTTTTTTCTCTTTATGTTTTTAATGCATGCTTAAAATAAGCAATAAGTTTCATTGTTAGTTCTATAATGTATCCTGTAAATAAAAATTACCATATTATATGCAAAAGAAATGAGCATGGAACATTTTTAATTAGGCCAATTTTTGATATAATTAATAATTCATAAATTATTAATATTTCATCATTAAATTTTTACCACTTTTACATATCTACGGTAATAATCACATATTCAAATTTCAAGCTTATCCATTCAATGCAAAAAAAGCTAGGTTTGAAGGTCCACTGTCCCCTGAAAAGTTTCTTCATCAGTCTCACTGCTTCGGATCACTACAATTCGAATTCTGTTGCCTTCGAGCTCTTGGGAATTTTTTTTATTCAGATTCTTGTGTTCGTGTAACTGCATTTCGAATCCTGTTGGCTTCGCGCTTTCCTGTTTTTTTTTCATCACATTGCTCATTTCTCAACAATCTCTGACATTTTACTCTTACTTCTTCAGGATTAAAAGTTACTCTCCTCCTTTTGGGCATTTTAAAGCATTAATTTGCAGCTAGTCGTTGTTCATCAAAACTAAATCGTCTGCTACGTTTCAATACAACTTTCAGACTTTCTCAATTATAATATAGACGTATTTCATGATTGTAATTCTTTCTCGAAACTAAATCATCTGCTATGTTTCAATGTCACTTCAGTTATATAAATCATCGCGTCAAGGCTAAGCGCACGTGTTTCTAACTAAGTGAACGTGTCCATCAGTATATTTGAGTTTCAACAGGTAGCTTGGGATAGTTTCAGTTCATGAAATGGATAGATAACACATTCATTGAAAATGAATGAGTTTCCATCCTTATATTTTCATTTTTAAAAAGAAATATTCCGGCGTTGCCACGTATATGAAAACAATAAATCAAATTTATTCTTGCATGCGCCAATATATTAATAAATCACGTTTTTAATTCATGTCTATTTACTTTTACGGAAATGTAATAATTTAACTGGCAACAATGAAATGTTACAATGCTTTGAACAAAAATATCCGTTGATACCGCGCAAACTTGTTCTAACATAATTCGGGAATGGAACATCGAAGCGGGATGAAAATAGTCTATAATCTTCGCGCAAGTTTAAGCAATAAGTAGACGAAATTTCACAGCAATCGGATAAACGGTACGGAAGCGCATAAAATACGAACAAACAAAAATTCATTTATATATATATATATAGATTGTTGATTATGGATGTAGTATAACTATGATAGGAATTAATGGTAATTATTGATTAAGCTAATGTGATTGATTTGAATTAGTGCTTATTTTGATGATGAAAGTATTAGGATTTAATGATGAAACAATGACAATGATAATGAACCAATTATAGTAGATGAATTATAATAAAGTGTAATATTCAATGAGGTGTATATATTGTATAATTGTATATATTCATTTCAATTCAATAAATCAAGATTCCATTTAACCAGAGTTGTTTTCAATCGTTATGATCACAACGAATTTTAATTTAATTTATCCAATGTACTGACCACACCCAATACTATATCTTTCACCACCAATAATATAGTAAGTAGTATTTATTTTTCTTTTCATCGCCACACTTTCCTGAACAGAGGAAGTAAAAATATCAAGACCGTTACCTAAACATTTTTCAAAAGCATGAATGAGGTATGTTTACAATTCTAAGCTTGTGTTTTGGATCCAAATAAAATTTTCTCAAAGCTTATAATATAATTATTTCCAATACATGCTTTCTAGACTGTAACAGTAGATATTTAAACATTATTAGAATATTCAGTAAAATTATTTTCGTGAAAGCTGCAAATTAATTTTTGTAAATGATTTTATATTTTAATTAAGTTTATTAACTATATCTACATATTTTACAAAATAAATATACTTTAGAATTTTTTTAAAGTGAATGATGAAGGATTTTACCAAATATTAATTATTAAATCATTATTTTCGAAAAGCCAATTATTATAGCAAAGTAAATATATTAGTTAGTTAATTGCGATAAAAATTTCCCTCTCTTAATATTCAAAGAAATCACAAATTGTGCATAATTTATTTTTTTCGTAATATACGACATAAAGCATTTTTTCGTACGAAAACACAAACAAATGGGCAGCGGAAATTAGCTATGTTATTTTATGCATTGCATTAGAGTGTTTTAAAATTATAATCAACTCTGATTTATAAAGAAATACTCCAGATGTTTCCGAATTTTCTGAATGGTTAATTACTTAGTTATTTACGATTTCCCATTATGAAATAATTAATATAATTCCTAAATTATTCATCATGTTAATGAAATGTTTAAGGACTTTGAGAGAATGTCTTTAATGCATAATTTGTTACTCTAGCATTCTTTTCCCTTTATTAATTTCATTATTTCCCGATGAAAAATCGCATAATTGGTTTCCAACGACGTGTTAATTCTTTTCTGAGTAATATGTGCACGCCAGAATTTTATAAATTCGTATTGATTTCAAATAATCAACAATTGAATAAAAAAAGAATTTAAAGCCGCAGCAGTCTGAAATGAAAAGTATGATAAAAAGAATTTGGATAATAATGGCTAATGATATGAAATAATGTAGGTATTTCTAGCTACGCGCACGCACGCACACACACACACACACACACACACACACACACACACACACACATATATATATATATATATATATATATATATATATATATATATATAAGAATAAGATGAAAGAGAAAACCAGCAATAGCTCTAAAGCTACTTGCAGCCAGGAACAAACAAACAACATGCAAAGAAAAGTATGGATAAGGTTTTTGACAGCATTTCTTCATCAGCGGTATCAATCAATACTGTCTAAAAACCAATGGATTGTTTCTGATGAGTATGATCTATAAAATAAACACACTCAGACACCGTACAATCCATTATTAACAGAAGAATTGATTAATAAATGAATTAAGTTTGATTAAAAGTACCAAGCCTGGCGCTAGTCAGAGTGGAAGTTAAGAACTTGTAACCGCAAGATGACTGACGTCATAAAACTTGCAACCATTGAAGTAGTGGATTCTCAGTTACAGACTTACTTAGGTTACCATATTTTAGGACTATTATTCCCTTAATTATTTATCTTTTATTATTATTACTACTATGAGTTAATTTTATTATTATTTTATTTTACTTATGAT
The DNA here is from genome assembly GCA_907164885.2 of Dolomedes plantarius. Classification (NCBI taxonomy): domain Eukaryota; kingdom Metazoa; phylum Arthropoda; class Arachnida; order Araneae; family Dolomedidae; genus Dolomedes; species Dolomedes plantarius. Next base: position 174,905,871 of record OU015495.1, on the reverse strand, counting down.
TTTTATTTTTATTTTTAGTAGTTATTTTTTGTATTTTAACCTATTGTTATGTTTAACATATTAATGCAACAGAACATACTGTTCATTAAAACAAAAACAACCAATTATGTTTTTAGATAGACTTACTGGGTAATTATTCCGAGTTAACACAGCTTTCAAGTCTATAATATGCTTAATCCTATTGTCTTTAGAACATAGCCTATTTATACGAACTAACTGATTTACAATAATGTTATTAAAAACAGATTTATGTAAACAGGTTAGATAATTTTGAAATTTAACAATATTAAAATTATAGTCAGATCTTTTGTCGTATAAGTCAAAAGTAAATTTACTGTGAGTATTTAATTTAATATAAATATCTAAAAAGTTTACATTAAAATTATCATGGCTACTTTTAATTAGTTCCAGATTAGGAGGGTAAAAATTTAAGTCTATAGGGTTATTAATTTTATTAATTACTATTATATCATCTATATATCTAAATATATTGTAATTGCTATTTTCTATATTATTAATTTCAAAATAATATAAGTATAAATTAGCTAGCATACTTGAAGCATTACCACCTTGTGGTACACCTTTGGACTGTAAGTATATACTATTATTATGAACTATGTAATTATGTTTAGTTACTAATTGTAGGAGCCTATTGAAACGAGTTAGTTTAATTTCGTTGCTTAAGTATTGAATATTATTTTGTACTAACATTATGATTATTCTATTTAAATCAATTATATCAATATTATTAAATAGATCTTTAAAATCATAAGTTACTATGTATTTACAGTTATCTAATGTTTGTAGTTTTCTAATTAGACTATGGCTATTATCAATTATACCACAAACACCAGATGTTAAATTTTTATAGATTAATTTAAGGTACTGTAATAATAATTTACTTGCTTTTGTAGCATAAGTGTTGTGACCACAGGTTACTGCTCTAAAAGCAATAGGTGTTTTATGAAATTTAGGAACTAAAGTAATATAAGGAAAAAGATAATTGTTAGATGAAAATACCTAGTAGTTTATATTTTGCTATTATTTTCTTAATAATAATACTAGTAGTTTCTTTTAATGGCTGAAAAAGATCACTATTTTCTAGCTGTTTTTTTAAACATATGGCAAAATATTTTTTACAAATTATTGCATAGTTGTTGGCTGCTTTATCTACATAAGTGACTATAAAATCATCTTGTAATTTTGTAATAGCAGCTTTAAAGTGTTTAAAGGAATTATTAATGTTATTACTATTATTGGGTAATTTAGCATGTACTAGTTTTAGTAAATTAATTTTCCATGGGTTGAATGCTTTTGTAGGTATAGAGTAATTAATTGCTATTTTGTAAATAAATTTATCTAAATCAGCATTTAAGAAACTTATTATTTTCTTATTATTATTAGTACTAGGTAATCTAAACTTAGTTTCCAAATTCATCAACTCTCACAGTGCTACATCTTCCACAATTTCCATATTGCCTGTTATTACATGACCATGTGTCGTATCTAAATAACTATTGTAAATGGGCAAATGACAAACACATTTTAAATTTATTGACTGAGAAAAATTTTTGGAAAACTGATTATAGTTAAATATACGTCTACCCATAGGTAGAGTATATTTAAAGGCACGTTTTACTTTTATGTCTTTTATAGGAAACATATCATGAAGTTTATCAAATATATTATTGAATTTTATATTATTTAGTTTATGGTTAGTAAAATTTAATACACAATAAGTGTTATTAGCTGAATTTTGTTTTTTATATAAGTTTATTTTTAAATGATTTGCCCGTGTTAATATTAAATCATTTACCAGATGCTGATAATGATAATTCTTTATTTTCGTACTTAAAAGTAGTTGATATAGCTTAATGATATGTTTTTTAATGATAGAAAAAATCCAAGCTTTTAATTTTTTATATTGATAATCAACTATAAACCTTTCATGAAAACTTATTAAGGCATTTTTATATAAGTTACAATCAAAAGTCTTACTTTTATTATAACTTTTACCTCTTTTAGTTCTTTTTGAGGACTGAGTATCTTCGATTAGATTAGGGTAAATAGGTTGAGCTGACACATCAGTAAAATTAAATTTAACTATATTTTTCTGTTTATAAATTTGATTAAGGTCATATGGAAAGAGAGTTTTATGTTTTTGCATATATATATTTTCATAATATAACCTTTCAGAGGGTGATTTAATTATATCACGAATGGAGATAACAACATTTTCAAAATTATGTTTTTTGAAGTGATCAAATTCAATGTTAAGTGGTTGACTATTTAGTGTATTATATTTCTTTATATTAGAACGGAGTAAATTTATTCTAATATGTAGTGGATTAGAAGTTTGTCCTATATATTCCATATGACAACAACTACAAGTGATTTTGTATATGCAATTATAAGTTTTGCAGAAATTTTGTTTTTTTGAATTTACTTGTATTTGTGAATTATGTGCTAGGGGACAAGTTTTACATAGCTTATTAGTGCATTTATCCAAAACCAACGTCTTTTGCCTGACTTGATAACTTGGAGAGGGCACAGAAAAAGAGGATGAAGATAATATATATATATATATATATATATATATATATATATATATATATATATATATATATATATATATATATATATATATATATATATATATATATATATATATATATTCATATACATATACATATATATATATATATATATATATATATATATATATATATATATATTCATATACATATACATATATATATATATATATATATATATATATATATATATATATATATATATATATGTGTGTGTGTGTGTGTGTGTAAGTAAGTAATACAGACGCTATAGGTGCCTTTGAGCATCAATGCCATCGCAGCACCGGGGAGGCGGGCCCATGTTGAAATCATAGCTAGAGTGACAAGGTATTAACCATATACTCATAGAATAGTCTTTTTTCTTGGCCCATTCACGGTGAGGATGTACATCGTATATTCATAGTACAACGTTTGGAAGTAGCTTGGATGTCATATCACAAGTAAAACAATCCCGGACCAGCCGGAGCATTACACTACAGTAGACATTGCTGGGGGAGAGAAATCACGCGGTACGATAGGAATCACAGGTCATCAGGGAGCATGGACGGAACACAACCAGAGACGCGGACAGTCACAGAAAAAAAGCCGCCAGAAAATTACTTGTTCGCGCGAACGCGAGAGTTCCAAAATTTTTAATTGGTTAACTGAGCACGTTATTACATGATCGAGATCACCTGACCTCGCACGTCAGAATCGGATGATCTCGTGGAATATCATCGAAGTTTCGAGAAGGATTGCATCATCTTGTTTTTGAAAACAACTTACTCTTTACACGTGCATTAAGGAATAATTTAGTTGATTAGTTCGGTTATCTTTAGGTCAGGATTTAGAATAGGGGCGATGCTTTACTTACACAACACGGGAGAATTTCGAATAGGCGTTTAATTAATGAAGGTGGAATGCTATTGTTTCATATATATATATATATATATATATATATATATATATATATATATATATATATATATATATATATATATGTCTATAAGAGTTCTCATTTTTTTAAAAAAACTTCGGATGTTAGGAATAAAAATGTAAGGAAATAATCTCAATTTAGATTAAAATGGGACAGTAATAATATCATTAGTAGGAGGTTTGATAAATTTCCTGTAATAAATGTAAGCCCATATTAGAAGAACGTTTTCTACTTGAAGTTTAATCTTACTATCGACGGGTTACTAATTGAGTTTTATTCTATATTTGTGCTGCTTCCATTTTTCTTTCTTACTTCTAACTGTTTTTAATTTTTTCCATGCACTTCCGAATCACAGTAGTAGCAAGAAACTAATATCAGTCATACGTAATAGATTTTAAGCAATAATTTCACAAAAATAAATAGAAAAATATTAACCAAGAAGGCATCATAGGGTTAATATCATTGTAACACAGAGGTCAATTAATGCTTTCAAATCAGCCTTATCGTTTTGCAATATGTAATAGAAAACCAATGGGGAATGTATGTTGTGTACTTAGCAGTCCATAATTGCAATTAGTTTTCGTAGTCATATGAAAGTCTCTTGAACCAAAGACTTAAATTTCTGTCAGTTTAATTGAACATGGTACTTACTTTTGGTCTTCGAATCCGTTAGTAGCCAGAACTGTTGACAACATTCAAATCACGGCTCTGGCACAAAATCACACTAGACCATTTGCAGTGTGTAGTAAAAATGTGACTAGCTGAGCCGCATTTTCCATTTATTTAACTCGCAATTGAAAAGCAGTTTTGCGCATAGATTGTCCTACGCTCAAGTACCGTGGTTAAAATGCTTTGTTGAACTGTTTTTTTTTAGGGCCCATGTATGACAAAGTATGATGTCAGTTTAAGTTATAAATCCCTTCGAGGTACTTGCATTGTGTCTTTAATCAACTGTTGAGCAGTTGTAAGACTTTTTGCAATTGTAAACTTTTCTGCAATTTTTTTCAGTGTTATTTGATATATTTGACATCAGCTCCGGTATAGGTTGAACAAAGAAATGCATATGCGCATCAAAAGTGTACCTTTGAAATCAAAGTTTCAGATTTTCTACGTTTTTAACTTCTAACAAATCCTTAGATTTGCTCATTATACTTAAATATTTAATATTTTCTAATCGATGTTAAAACAATACTTATGGTTGAGTAGTTGATCACTCTCTCAGATCAAAAAGTTATCACGCTGTATTTATTTTGTATCAGGTTGTTTATGATGAATCAGTTGCTTCATATATACCTAGGCACAAAATGTTAAGTAAAATCAGTATTAAGAAAACCCATGAAATTACTTTTCTGAGAATCTTTAAAGTTTTAATGCCCCTAAGGGGATGTCAAATATTTCAGCCACCTGTTGTAAAATTACAAATTTTTAACACTATGGGAAAAGGATAATTTCAAAATAAACTGTCATATTTCTTCGCAAAATAAATATAGAACTGTCATGCTTTTGATATGATTTTCTTGTAATGTTTTGACTTTCAGAGTGATCAGATTTTTTACGTTTCAAAAATAAAATTTAAGGTAATAATATAGGTTATATTTTGATCATAGCAGAATATGGAGATAATATTAATACACTATTTTGTTCTTTAGTGTTTTTCATAAAATGAATGTTTTCATGATGTTTACATAACAGCATATTTTACATAAAATATTATGTTTCAACTTTTTGTTTTTAAATTAGAAAGTGGTATATCATAAATTATTATATGGTGAAACCAGAAACTTTAATTTTAGTTAATTAAATGTGCATCATTTTGAAATTAGTGGTATTTAATTTTTTAGAATGTAATACGTTCTTTTTATTGTACACTACGATCATTTATTTCCATGTGATGAAGTAACCAAAAAATTATCTAAATTCATAAGTGTACGATAGGGCCCCATTAGTACCCATTGTCATGAAAAGGAGTTGAATATGTATCTCATAAACTTGAGTCAGTCTATTGTAAAAACTATCCTAAAAATTAGGAGCCCTTTTAATTTCTAAATTTACTTCCTCAAGTGAAAAATATGTATTGATAACTAGCTGAAAACCCGCACTTCGCTACGGAGTACATTCAAATGAAATACAACGGTTAATGTATGCAATTAATGCCAAAAAAATAAACAAATATACAATAAAAACGACAATGTATACAATTGATGTAAAAAAATGTATTTATAAAAAATCGTAAGGGATATTTTTATAGACAAAATAATGTAGAAGAAAATATTCAAATTAAATGTAATAGGACATAAAGTATATAGTACAGTTTGAGGAACATAATATCTTTTACTGTATTTCAATATTATTTTGGATAATGTCTAATCGTCTGCTGTATTAGCAAGAGAAATTTTTTTTTGTCTATTTCGTTGTTATGCACGGGACGATAAATTTATTTAAAGTACCAGAAAAAGAAACCACGTGTTCAGCATTTGATAAATTAAATTCTAAAAATTAATCTTTCACCAAAAATCAGAAAATGAAGGTAAAGATTCAAAAAATATTTCATTGAAATATTTCATTGAAGGAATTTTTATGATCTTTCTAGTGATATAAATTTTATAACCCTCAGTTTATCATTTTAAATGCAAACGTAAAAGAAGTTACTAAAATAGCTTAAAAACTTAATTTTAAAAAATCTAAGAAGAATTTTTCAAAAGTATTTCTTAGTGCACTCCTATACTATAAGAAGAATCGCCATGCAAAATTTCAGCCCTTTAGGTCCAGCGGTTTGGTCTGTGCGTTGTACGTCAGTCAGTGAGTCAGTCAGTTACGGAACTGTTTTATATATATAGATAACAAAGTCGGTACCTTATAAGTATTATTTATGTGTACTTTTCCCCCCAAAAATAGAAATCGACCATGACTACAAAAGTTTTAACCATACTATTTTCAAGAAGTTCCAGAAGAACAAATAATTCCTGTTCTGGAACACAACCATTTAATTAGAGTATAAAATAACTTAAATCTATATTTCATCTACCATATGTTTCAAACAACATTAACAAGCAACATTAAAAGCAACATTAAAAACATTTCATGAGCTACCACTTCTATAGAAACGTTCTTCAAAACCAAATTGAGCAAGTTTAAAATAATTTCAAAAATATATTTACTTTCATTATTCAAGCAAATTATGTGATTTTATTGGTACGTTTTATGTTGTAAAGAGAAAGACCAGATCAAAAGACCATTTGTGGGAATCAAAATTTATATACTTTTAGTATTAATTCTAATGAAGCAAATTACGTGAAATGTATCCTTCACTGAGCAACTTGAATTGCTTTGAAATTATAATAGGAAGAAATGATGAGATTATTCGTATAATTAATTTACTCAAGTAAGTTATTCCTTCGATTTGTAAGAAAATTAACTTAAATTTCTGTTATCTATAAAATTCCCTACGGTGAATTTATTTTGTGAGAATAAGTCCTAATTTCTTTGATTAAAATATTTAAATTATATAATATTCTCTCTTCTTGACTATTTCATGCGCTGTAAGCATTTGGTGGAAATTCGAAACTTTCGAAGTAAATATTTGAGAATTTTAGTTTCCTCAAGGGAATCAGTTTACGTCATTTACTAATTTCTGTGTTTCAACTGAGGCAAACAAGTTATTTTCTAATAACATCGCGCATGCTGATTCACAAAATAAAGAATTATTTACTCAGATATCATGCGATCTATAAATATCTTTGATGTATAAATATGTAATGCATGCTAAATTCATATTGTATATAGAAAATCTCGAAGGAGTAATAATCACCTGACTTAGAAATGTGATAAAGAACCATTCTACCTGAACTAACATTGGAATTGTTGCATAGAATTCTAATAAAATGTATTCGATTTACGTCTAAACAAAGCTGTTGGAAATTCATAGGTACAATGAGGGTTTCAATAAATTGTGTTCATTCAGTCAATAATTGTATCGAAAGACAATAAAAATATTAATATACCAATTAAATTACAAAATTGTTCAAACAATAATAAAATTAATATTTTAATCTATTTAAACAATTTTTGGAAAAAAGTATTAAAATTAATATTACCTACATAAATTTTTATTTGTTTGCTTCTTGCAACTTTGTTAATTGTCGTGTACTTTTAGATAATTTTTTAATTATAATTAGCCAGATGATCATTATTTAATTGTAGTTAATCAAATGATCATAATTTAACAACAATTATACAAATTATCATTATCTAATTATAAATAGTTAGATATTAATATAATTTTTTTAAAATCATAATTAGTCAAATGATCTTTTCCATCGATCCAGTGATATTTAAGCAAACACAATCGGAGATAAAGCCAAAATAATTTACAAATATTCTTCTTAAAATTAATTAGTATTATTGGATTGAATTGTAGAAAAATGTATTGAATTTATATCTAAATACATCTGTTGCAAATTCAGCGATACAATAAGGGTTTCAATGAAATTTTGTTCATGCAGTCAATAGTTTTATCGAAAACAGCAAAAATACTAAAGTTAAATATAAACACAAAAAAAACTTTATATTTAAATTAATATTTCAAGTTATTTTAAAAACTTTATTAAAGAAATATTAAAATTAATATTACCTACGTTCGTTATTATATGCTTGTTTTGTTACCAAATACTTACATTTTTTTAAATATTGAAACTAATATTACCAGTTATTTAAAAAGCTGTTTGAAAAAGTAATAAAATCAATATCACCTGCAAATGTTTTTGTTTATTTGCTTTTCTGTTCAACTCTGTTTATTCCAGTGTTCTTTTATTAAAATCTCCTTTTTTAATCCTAATTAGTCAAATGGTCTACTCCACCGATCCAAATGATATAAAGTCAAACAAACCTGAGGCAAAGCCAAGTTAATTTACTGAGATTCTCCTTAATATTAATTAATATTTTTGCATTGAATACTAGTAAAATATATTGAATTTAAATCTTAACATATTTGTTGCATATTCAGCGATATAATCAGGGTATCAATAAAATTTTGTTTTCGCAATTGCTAACTTTATCGAAAAGCACCAAAAATGTTAACATTGACACTACCAGTTACTGACAATCTTTTAAGTATTAAAATTAATATTAAGATAATTTATTTCTCATTATTCGAATGATCTACTCCACCGATCCACTCATACAGAGGGAAACAAAACTTAAACCAAATGTTGTTCTTTGTTTGTCAATCCGAGACAGTTTTCACTGAAGACATTCGCATATAATCAGCGAGACATGCTGTTTCCTTTAAATAGGGACCCGGTATAGATAAACAACCCTCCCCGGTGCCACCACAGTTTTGACGGGCATCTCCAGGGCTAACACCTGGGGAGCTCGTACTTTCTCCCAATCTTCTAGAATCATAGACAGACTTTCTGGTCTACGGGTTTAACGTGCCCTTATCCGGCCTAGACATGTATTTAATAATTTTAAAACCCATTAACCGCCAAAACTATAAGGGGTGAATTTTTTTATACAAATAATATTGGTTATTCATTTGAATATATACAATGGTAATTTATGGGTAAAATAACAAAACTGGTCTTATCTTTCGAAAAATCGAGTGTTGCGTTCGCGCAACGTCAGCGGATTAAGAGTATGACGTTAAGTGAGTTCAACTGAATTTCTCCAGGTTTTCTTCGATTTGAGCACTGGGAATTTTTTTTAGCTTTGTTACGCTTTAGAAAGCATATGATCACTTTACAGGTAATAACAGAAGAGTTGAAGGCAAATATTTTTCAAATGAATAATTAACTCTACTCAAAAACTACTGTTAATATAAAATTTATTTGATAGCTAATTTTTTATACGCATTTATTTTGACCGTTGCGTCAACGCAACACCAGCGGTAAATGGGTTTTAATAAAGCCCAGCTAGCTACCATTAGGCTAACTCGGGGTAAATTTGAATTAAATAAAAAAAATTGCTGTTATTCTCCATAAAAAAATAGGAAGTATAATAAGAAGTTCGCTAAAAGTTGTTTTACTAGCAAAATGGTACAGGGAACCATATATGTAAAGAATGGAAAGCAAGTATGTCGTTATATACTGGCATCATACTTTGATAACTTTATTCGGTAGCCAGAATGAATTGCTTTGAACTCAAGCGAACATATTAAAATCGTAATATTCTTAAATATTGCAGAAAGTAAAAGTTCCCTAATATAAGGCCTCAATCATAATCATTCATCTCATCTTCTATTCTAACCATAACGCGACCAATATAATTCCGAAATCAACTATTTATCACAATTTTATAAAAGCATGGGTTTTAAGATTATTTTATCAATTTCGTTAAATTTCTATGAAAGCTAACGTTTTTAAGGGTAATTCGTGCAGTTGAAAATGCAACAGAACATGCATTTAAAGGGAAATTTATTTTACTGAGATAAACTTTTGGAAGAAATGTACTCATTAATTATTTCAACTCGAAATAGTAGCATGAGATATATATTCATATATTTCGGGGCTCTCTTCAATGAGTCTGACACACTATTATAAGCATATTAGTTCTAACAAAATACATCTTAAGGAAAGTTTTAAGAGGAAGAAAAGTGTACATATAAAAAGAATATGATCAAATTCATCATTTAACTTGGCAACGACGGGTAGCAAAATGTGTTATGTGTCAGCTGGGGGGGGGGGGGGTCTAGAAGCCTTAAACTAAAACTATAAACAGTGATAATACAGGAAATGTCCGATTTTTTTCAATAAGGAAATCTGGTAACTCATAGCTCGGCATGTTCCTTTCTTTTCACTATTCTCCTTATGATGAGCCAACAGTTGTATTATCGTACAACTGTTGGCTCATCATCAGCAGACTGAAGGAGTATTAAAAGATTACTTAGATGTATAACATAATCGTGTTCATCAAATGTTCATTCCCATATCGTAACTATAATTTTAGCCTACTGGAAAATACAACATGTTCTCAAAGTCGCCTCATCAACCATAAATCAAAAAGAAGCCCGAGACTGCTTAATGGTTGGCAGGGCGAAATTCGGTACTGAGGGACTTCAAGTTGAATCCCGGCTATTGAAGGCTTTTGTGTCTACGCATGGATCGCTTACATTAAATCCTTAGGCCGGGAAGTCTATCTATATGGTATATGGGTGGGAAGAAGGTACAATCCTACTTGATGACAACCCGGGGGTTGCTCTGCCAAAATCATGGTGGCAATAGGAGGGACTTTGTTGGTTCATCTATACCATGCACCTATTATGAAAAAAAAAAAATCTCAAGGTCCTTTGGCGAAAGTCAAAAGAAGAATTTACTTGCCGCATTTGAACGACACTTTCAATGGAAATGCAAAATAATGATAATCAAATGTAGCTCTCTACTTAACCTACCGATTGTTAATAGACAGAAAGCAACCATATATCCACAAACAACATGCATGGTCAACGAGTCCTCTATTTTAACGTCAGCGGAAGAAAAATCTACATTTCAACCCTACTCTCGCTTTCTTGTACTTGCTACTGCCGGATCTATCTGCTCGAAAATGTTACAATAACACATCAAGAGCTTCTCCGCAACGTGTTTAATTTTGTGAAGATTTTGCAATACTTCCAAAGAGAAATCTAGCTTACACAAAAACTGATTCCAAACTAAAAATCTAAGCACTACTTCGCAATGAACAGATGCAAATTGACGCATTGAAGACAGAAAGGGAATCGAGTATGATTTAAAAGAGCAAGAGGTAAAGAGTTGCAGAAAGCAGGACGTGAAAAAATTCAGTTCAATCTTAATGTAAAAAAAATTATATGAATGTTAAACTATCAGCTTAATATAATGTAAATCTAAATAACCTATTTATTAATCATTTAGTATTAGTATTAAACATTTAGCATAATTATTAAAACGTACATAGCTTTTGTCTTTATATACACTGGTAAAAAGTCAGTTGTATCACTTTCTAGAAAAGCCATTTTCACATTTTACAGGAGATATGGATATTTTATCCTTTTTTTAGCATTTTATGCTTCATGGATAATTTATGTATGTATTTAATCATGTATGTATACAGATAGTAGATAGTTACAGGGATTTCATACTTCGGTAATTAGATTTGCATTCTAATAGGATAATAATTAATTAAATATGCATTTTAAGTATAAAACCTCTTATTATTGACGCGGAACTAATCTACAAAGCAAAAAATGATTCTTTCTTTAATTCTCTAATATCAATTTGTAATTTTCTAAATATAGGAACAATTTTTTTATAGGAACAGTTATTTTTTCTTCCAAAAGAAGTCAGAGTAGAAGAAAATGCATGTAATGTCATTAGTATATAAACCCCAAATTAAAACTGTCATATTTAAATGTGTATTGTGTTAATTATAGTCCACCAAAATTCCTGATAAGCAGGATAGATTCATCAAAAATTAGTTAAGTTCTGTATACTGTTTTAATGTCTTAATTTTAAAAAAATATCAAGGAATAATATTTTCATTCAACCTGTCCAAGTCATGTCATTGATACCCGAATTGGGTGAATCTGGGAAAATAACTTTTATTTAAAAAGTATGTATTAAAACCAAGGTACTTAGATACTGTACTATTTAAGATATAGCCATATCTTATAAGGGTAAAAAATACGTCATTTTTGATACAAATCTTAAGTTAAATGCTTATAATGATTACAGTTGTTCAATGATGAAGCTCAGAAAATACATCTTTACATGTAGACTTTTGTTTAGGATGTGCTATTACTATACATTTTCTGATAGTACTCCAAGCAAACACAAATACCTCTGGATCTTTTTTTCACGTATCTGCATTAGTAAGACCTGATATCAATCTAAAATTTTATAAAATATGGATGAAGTGTGGTAGTTTCATGAATTGCTTTAACAATACTGTTCATAAAGTTATACATTTGGTAACATCGGTGAAACTGAGATTGAAGAATGATGTATTCATAATTTTCAATCACCAGTTTTGTTTGGTTGGTTATTTTGGGTTATATGGCGGGAGGTCCAGATAGGAAAAACTGCACCAGTCATCAGGATTGGTACTATTGGCACTGTTTTACAGGTTTCGGAACTAATCCATACTGTAAGTTTTTATGGTTATTGTATATGTCTATCTCATTAATGTTAAATACTTCTACATTTTGTTTCTGCTTTTAATTTCTACTATTTAGTCGAGTGGCTTATCATTCAAGCTAAGTTATCAGAATTATTTTGAGTCTCGTTACCTCTACGCACGCACACACATATATACATATAAATAAATAAATAAATATATATATATATATATATATATATATATATATATATTCAGGTGGTTATCAAAATAATGGAAATACTTAGGAAAAACATGATATTCTTTATTAATATGTCATAGGACCATCTATAGCATGTAGTACCACCTGTATTCACTAAGAAAGTGAATTATGCAAGTCATGAATAGTGGTTAAGAGATTATTATACCATTCTTTATGAATAAATTGTCAATGTTTCTGTAGAGATGCTGTTGGTGGATATTGATACCTGACTATGACCCTAAAACCCTGGTACCCTAAAATAGACCACAACAGTTCGATGATATTGAGGTTTAGAGACTGAGCGGTCCAGATGAGGTGCTTGACTTGGTCTGTATGTTCATCAAACCACTACTTGACACGTCTAGTTGTATGGATCGGAGCATTATCATCATGGAGAACGCCATCTCCTGCAGGAAACAATTTTTGCACTATAGGATGGATCTGGTCGGCTAAAAGTTCGACATAGTCCATCCCAGTCAATCTCCCTTTCGGGGTTACAAGAGATCCCTTTTGAAAACCATGAGATGGCCGTCGAAACCCTAATAAATTTCCTCTCCATGTCTGACAGATGGCATGAGGCAAGCATTATAATACGCTTGTGTAGGTGTTCTTCAGACATACGCACGTCCTGTTTCAGGGAACAAAGTTAACAATGATTCGTCTAACCAAATGCCATATTTCAACGTATCACTCGACCAGGATTTGTGCTCGTGGTACCACTGTAGAGGACGGTTTGTTTTCACATCTGTTACAAGTGTCTTGGGAATTACTACTCTGTCGTAAATGTTTTGTTTTTGAAGCTTTCTCTTACCTGTAATGACTGGTACTGGAACCTGCAAATTCAGATGGAGGTCTACGGTCACTTTGGCTGCAGTTCTTTTTTAATGTCACAGTCCAATTCAACGCCCGTCAGTCTCCTTCACTTAGATTTCCCTTTCGTCCCCTATTCTGTTTCACAGAGGATGTGTTTCCGTGAAATCTGTATGCCATGATGACATCGGATATCATAGCTTGGTAAACGCCCAAATACATGGAGGCTATTGTAACAGATACTCCAATTAAACGCGCTTCAACAATTTGCCCTTCTGCTCGGTCTAGAAGGTTGGACATCTTACGCTATCCCCCAAAGAGCCTGATGCCCATAGTTTTATTACTGCCACTTTAGCGAATAATAATGTATAAACTATATTCTATTTCCATTATTTGTGTTTCCATTATTTTGATAACCACACACACACACACATATATATATATATATATATATATATATATATATATATATATATATATATATATATATATATATATATATATATACATATATATATATATATATATATATATATATATATATATACATATATATATATAATATATATGTATATAATATATATATATATATATATATATATATATATATAATATATATATATATATATATATATATATATATAATATATATATATATATATATATGTGTGTGTGTGTGTGTGTGTGCGTACACACATATGGGGGATATCCTTAAAAAAACTTAGGAGTCTCAAAAAACTTAAATTTTATTTCTTTAACAAAGAAATGAGGCAGAACAGTATCAATTTCTCATGACACTAATCGATTGCATAATATACATGAACATCAGAAAACTCCATTTTCTTGTTACTGAGAGAACATTTTTTTCCCTTTAATTTTATGTTTCACTGCTGTAAGTACGAAAACTGTCATTCTAGAATTTATAAAATATTTTCACAATTTTTAACACTTAACTTATAGCGGAAACTTTCTTTAAAAACGCCCTTTTTTTGCATGTGTAACATCATTGTTTTATTAAAAATTGTTGGAAGAAATGGCTCTTTGCTGGCGGGTTAAATATGGTGGAAAATCTTGTAAGTGAAATGGTTTGTTAGCAGCTGAAAGTGCTTATTTTGTGTGTGTACATTATTGTTCTTTTTCTGTTTACAGATATTAATTTTTTTTCTCTTTTGTTAACTTCTTAAAGAATTCCCAAAAAAACATTCAGAATATTAAGTGAATCCTTTAAAAATTACTAAAAACATCTTATTATGCCCTAAAACCTTACGCTGTCCTTGTATTAATAAACAATTTGTTAATTGTTTTCAGGCGAAATCTTAACACGTAATTATAATGGAGAGAAATTTTATTAGAGAAAGCATGACAAGCAATTAAAAAAAAGATTTAAGAAAAAAAATTTGAATTTCAATTCATATATTTTAAATAATAATCCATAGTTTCATTTTACTGTTATTTATTTATATTTTCATAATGTTAGGAAATAACTTTTTGTGTCATTATGATCATGGCGCGTGTTGTTTACCACATTATTTCTTTTATAGGAAAATAAATATGATGATATGTTACAGATACTGTACATATATCAAATTACTGTGTAATAATATCTTATTTTTTCGTATATATTTTAGTGTATTGGTTATAACAAACTAATTTTACGAGAGAAATAAAGTACTCCCTTAGAATGATCCTCTCTTGAAAAACATTATTACTTTGCTCGTTTAGTTTATCCCTTTGAAGGGCGCCATTTGCACTGTGCAAACACCTAAATCTAGTATTTTTTCACTTGCATTCAATGTATTCCAGTTAAATGAGCAGAAAAATGGCTAGTACTGCAATCTATTGTAATAGATTGCAGATAAAAGAAGTAAAAAATTTTGCAACCTTTAAATGGAAAATTTTTCAATATTGTTTAGGTTAAAAAAAAATCAGGTAAAAATCTGCACCATGCAAACGTTGGTGCCGGTTGTCCTGAAAGGGTTAATTGTTTCGAATATTTACTGCCAAATTGTGTACATCTAAGAGTTTACATTACAGAAAAACTTCTAAACGAAATGTTTTAATCGTTTTAAAGAAAATTATAAAATTTATTTTTTGTGTTTCTTTGAATATTTGAGGCGGTACCATTTAAGAAACGACTCCTTATTTTCTTATTTACAATATATTATTTTGAATTTCGGAATGTATCGAACTTCTACGTATTAAACAAAGAGGTGCTAAATATCAAGAAAAATACAATTTTGCTTTCTATATAATATTTCGCGTTTCACATAAACTGTTCCGTCACATTAACGTGACCACCGCCTACTCTCAACGTCGTCACGAAATAGTCAATCGCAGAAGGAACATCGCAGAACTAGCAGTGGAAGGCATGCATACAAAGGATGTCAGAGGGAGACGGCAAACATTGCAGTGGTTCGAGTAATGCAGAAACGGGTCGATTTATCTGACGTCCAAAAGGGCATGATTGTTGGCTTGAAAGCCAAGGGTATCTGAAACGGCTAATTTTGTGACATGTTCGTGTGCCGCCGTGGAAAATGTGTTCCGTTGTTACTGTTGTTGCTTATGCACTTGACCGATAGCAACAGCAGATCAAGTCCCGAAGGCTATGGACGATGAAGATGCGGCTCCTGTTTTGACTGGCACCACAAGGGTCGAAGTCCGACTTGGCCAAAAAAGTGTACCGTGCATGGCAAAATGGCTTTATCCAAAATCAGCAACGTGGCAAAAGTGGTGCACCAGGTGCCATAGATGACAGAGATAAACGATGGTCCGGGCGAATAGACGTGCAACCATCGCCCAACTGACCGCCCAGATGAACCAAGGGGCTACCAAATGTGCATCCCCAACGGCAGTTCAGTAAACATTTCTGCGTATGGGGCTATGGTAGTTTGTATATACCACCACTTTCGTCTAGGGTAAGTCAGTCACTCCAAATGCATTAACAAAACTTAATAACTTTATTGACAAAGTATTAGTATTGGCAGATTACGCCGACATACACATCTTAAATGATGGCGCTTTGGTAAGATCGACTTTAAATATCACGAGAGGTCTAAAATAATTTGCAATACGTCGTAAAAGAGGGAGCAACTGCCTCACCCTCCAACTTAAACACGCCAGTCAAACTAACAAATGGCTAAAGCAAACCAGCCGAAAAACTAAAAACTTAAGAACCTCTGACTCCTACCGTTCTGGCTGTGGCTTATAACTGCTTACGCAGCCAATCAAAGTTTGCTGTGACGTTTGCTGATACGAAGTGATTCAATGCATAAGTTAACGTGATTCATTGAATATTTAATTAGTAATTAATCTTTCTAAAATGTAATCAGAAAATGTAGACAATGGAGCACCACAGGGCTACGCAGCAAACGCTGGTTAGTGCACCTATGCTGACTGCTGTTCATCGGCGACGAAGGCTGGAATTTTCCCGCCAGCGCCGCAGCTGGACGTCCACTGAGTAGAGACAGGTGGTTTTTTCCCAATGAATCACGTTTTATGCTCCATATGACAGATGGACGTTGGCGTATACGGCGATAAACGCCTGAAAACAAACACCCTCCAACAAATGTTGGAAGGATCCAAGCTGGAGGAGACAACGTTATGACCAGGGGAATGTTTTCATGGCATTCCCTGGGAGCACGGATTTCGCCCCTCAGTATGATGGCATTTTCCTGCAGGACAGTGCGACGTGTCATACAGTTCACAGGTCACGTGGGTGGTTCGAAGAGAACCAGAATTAATTTACCGTAATCACCTGGCCCCCGAATTCCTCGGACTTAAGCCAAATCGAGAATCTGTGGGACCACCGCGATCGGGTTTCCATGGATCTTCAACCACGCAACCTAGGGCAGCTGGCCACGCAACTGGAGTTTGCATGGCTCCACATCCCTCTTAGTACCTTCCAAAATTTTGGTTAAATGTTCTCTCACTCTATTACAAAATCTTCCGCTGAATATGCAATAAGTTAATTTTTTTGCTTTTTAACAAATATCTGAGACGTTATAGCTTAAGTTATTGTTGATACGGCTTATAAGGCATTGTACATAAGTAATTCTAGAAGAAATAATTTTAAAATGTCTTAAAATTTTTAAGACCCATCACAGTTGAAACTGTTTGTAAAGTGTACTGCGATTTAATGTCATAAATTTAATTAAGCAAATTGAATTAAGTCATAAATTTAATTAAATTTTCAAAATAAAAATGAAATTTTGCTTTTAATGAATAGAAACATACGTCAATTAAAATCAAAATTTAAAACAAAATAGAATTCATATGGTTATACGAAAATCTTGCACAGAATTTTTGCTTATTATTTAATAATGAATAATCGACACAATTCGAAATCAAATTTATACCTTTTTTTTCTGGTAAATGAAACGAACTTTAATTGTTAACGAATTATACCAATTTTTATTATATGAATGTTTCAATTTTATATTTTAACTTATGTTCACATTATTAATGACAAATTCTTGACCGGTAGTTCTATTTAAATATATAGGCAGGTCACCGGCAGACACAAGTATTTTGGAATGAAGTACAGCATTTCTGTTATCTGAAATCTGTTTTCTCTATATGGGGAGGATTAAGATTCACGGTTTCAATGATGAAATGTGAGTATTTGCCTGAAACTCATTCAGGTCATAGTAAAAGTAGTTTTAAAATAAAGCAATGTTCAGTTGATTAAAAATTTCTTCAATATGATTTTCTTTTCCCCCAAAATTCGGTGTAAAAGAAGAGTTTACTCGGTACTGGTCAATAATGTGTTAATAAAATTACGCTTTTAAAATATAGAACGACAAAATTAAAGACACACATTTTAACTCTTTTTCCATGAGCCTTTTGTTCTTCTCACTTGCGAAACCATCTGAGAAATTAAAAGAGCCTCACTTTACCTTCCTATGTCACCATGTGCAATATTATTAATATCTCTTTAAGGGAACACGGGACCTTCAATCTCGTTCTTCTTTAATTTTATAATATTTTACTCTATATACCACATGAGCATGATTAATATTCTTTTCTACTACATTGGAAATACTTAATTCAAAAATAAGTATTTTGTGGAGGAATTAGACCTGTTTATCAAAAAATTCTTCAAAAATGCTAGAATTTTTCAAAAGGCTCCCTGCGTATTCATTTTCTTCTGATAGCTTCCAAATTTCTCAGAATTGTTAATTAAAGTGTTTGTCACAAAACTGTGCATAAATTTTTGAAATCACAAAATATTTTTGAAATTTATAGATCATAAAATAAAGTAAAAACCTTAAAAAATAACAGGCAGAATAGAAAAAAATGTATTTAAGACTTTAGATTCCTACAAAATAAATAAATAAATGCACATTTATATTTATACACATAGGGTAAACTTATAATAAAAAATGTAATGACTTCAAATAATATAGAATGCGCATAGAGCATTTTGAAAAATGTTAGAATTTTTTTTAAAAAATGAAAAACAGACATTATTCTGCAAAAAAACTCCTTATTTTGAATTTTAAAGGTTTTCAGTGTAGTAAAATAGAAAATTAATTACTCTCATTTTGCATACAAAGTAAAAAATGGAAAATTAAAAAAAAATAGAGTTTGAAGGTCCCTTGTCTCCTTAAATATAAGAGGCGGGATGAAAGTGAGACTTTTGTTGTAGCGGCAGTGGTTTAATACCGAAATCTTTGTGTTTGAGCCAGTAGAAAGCGATGCATGTTAAGAAACAAAAGTGCTATCGTCGGAGAGAGTCAGTGTGCAGTTTGAACGTGTTTACACGCAAGGTGACTACATACGGCCGTAACATGGATTCGTCCAAACCAGCCCAACGACCATATATTCTATGTTTGGAAGCAGAAGGTGTTAGTGAAGCCGAAATTTATCACCGTAAGAGGGATGGGTTTAGGCATGGGTGTCTGTCACAATGCACAGTATTCAGATGGTTTGTGGAATTTCGTAATTGACGTGTGAGCATGAGACACGCCGGAACCTGCTTAAGCATACTTGTCCATCACCATAGAATAGACTGCCGTGGACAAGATTTGCTGCGGCGCTTTCAGTGGGAGGTTCTCGTCTATCAATCACCCAACACATTCCTATAGTCCCGATTTTCCGCCCTGTGACTACCACACCTTCATCCCACTGAAGTCGGTTTCCAAAGGCCACCGGTTTGTTAACTGTGCAGATCTCCGGGGCGTCGTTCAAGACTGGATCCGCAGACAACCACAGACGTTCGTCAGTCAGTGTATGCAAAATGTAAAATTAAGCGCCGAGATACTTACTTGAACAGACAAGGCGACAATGGATATCGTATATCTAGCTAATGTGTCGCTATTACTTCCTGTATGTTCCAACCTATGGACCATTACAGAACATTTGAATCGGTCATTTTGATAAAGTAGTCATCTCCACTTTTCAAAAGCTCAACTCCAATTTTCTTCAAATTTTCTGCCCCCCCCCCAAGTTAAAATAAATATTAGCAAATTATATTTTTGTATCGGGATTGATGCCTTATAAACATAATAAATACTAAATTTAGTCTAACTAATAATGCATGAAGCCGAGTTATAGTTTTTTTCTTCTCGTGAAAATTTTTAAGAATGGAGATGACTCCTTTTCAAAATGATCGATTCATTTACAGTTGACAGCTATTTAAACGGCATAGAACAAAACAAGAATTCCTTATTGTAATTACAGCATGCACCACACATTTTAGGTACCAGCGTAAGTATAATACTCCGAAAACTGAAAAAGTACCCTTTTTTACTCCCTATAATATCAAATAAATTTACTGTGGAATTATCGGTCATATTAATGCAACAGAATGAACACCATGAAGTGACAAAAAAAAAACGCATTTCCTTTAAATTCAATTAGCAAATATATAAGTTCACAGTTTTAGTGTTTGGAATTCAAGAACTTAGTTTATTAATCGATTAAAATTAAAAGCATTACATTTATTTCTAGGGGATGGGGGAGACGTAAATTTTCTCCGTTCTATTTGTAATCCATTCTGAGCAATCCATTTTTAAAAAGGCCATCTGCATTTTATTATTAAGATATAAATGCTATCATATCAACGACATTTCCGATTTTTTGTGTAAATTTTGATTGTTTTCAATCAGAGATTACAGTTAATTGAATATTTGCAGTACAATTCATGAAACCTTTCAAAGATATTTCGAATTTATTAATTATTGTAGAAATTTTTTTGGGAGTGAATTACTGATAAGATAAGATTAGTTAAAAATAAATCATAAAAACTTACTCAGTCAATATTAAAAAGTACTTTAACATGCAATAAAACTTTTGGATTATTATTCTATATTTATTACTCTGTATTTAGTTTTGGGCTTTACTTAAAAAAAGTTTTAACGCTCAGGATGCGTATAAAAAGAGAGTATCAGAATACCATTATTTCGAATTATGTATTTCCTCTTTTTTAATTCATTCTACCTATTACAATATTGAAAAGTAATACCGGGTGTCCTAAAAATGACCGTGTGTCCCAAAAATCAATTAAAGATAAACGGATGGTGATAAAAATGTACGGTTTGCTGCATTCTGCTTAGGTAACCAGGGAATTTATTCTCACCAATTTTCAAAATTAGTTACAAAGTTCGTCATCAGATGGCACTGCTGACTGGGAAAAACTATAACACAATGTTTTCAAAGCAAGTAGCATACGGAAAGTGGCATGGATTGGCCTCCCTATTCGCCAGATTTGACGCCATTCGATTTTTTTTCTTTGGGGGTACTTCAAAGACCAGGTGTATCGTCACAATCCACAAAGTGTAGATGAACTGGAACAATACATCTCTGCTGTTTGTCAGAACATTCAAACTGAAATTATTGCACGGGTGTCTGCGAATTTTGACCTCAGACTGCGCCACGTTGTTGTTGCTGCAAACGTTGATTATTTTGAAAACATTGTTTTATAGATTTTACCAGTCAGCAGCGCCATCTGTTGACGAACTTGTTGCCGCCATCTATTGATTTGTTTGCAACTAATTTTGAAAATTGGTGAGAATGTATTCCCTGGTTACCTAAGCAGAATGCAGCAAACCATACATTCCTATCGCACTCCGTTTTTCTTTAATTTATTTTTGAAATCGTCGGTTATTTTTGGGACACCCGGAATATACAGATTCAAAGAGATAAATTGTAACTTATATTGTCTTGGTGTACATATTTATAGTACATTTAAAAAATATCAACATCTCTTTAGATGTAGAACATGATAAATTTCTGAATGTGACAAGAATCTGTTGAAAAGAGGCATATTAATATTTTTAGATGTGGTAAAATTAGATTCTAAATATTTGCATCGATGATACTTGCAACACAAAAATAGACTAATCATGTTATCTAGGATACAGTGACCCGGAATAAAAAAAGCCAGCATGGTATTTAATCCTTCCGGACAGATACGCAGGCATCGCATCGTCAGTCTATGGAATCAATTACACCGGAAAATAACTCCTAGATAATTAAAATAATTTTTTCAAGGATGTCAGCTATATATATATATATATATATATATATATATATATATATATATATATATATATATATATATATATATATATATATATATATATATATATATATATATATATATAAATATATATAAATATATATATATATATATAAATATATATAAATATATATATATATAAAAATATATATATATATATATATATATATATATATATATATATATATATTTATATAAAAATATATAAATATATATATATATATATATATATATAAATATATATATATATATATATATATAAATATATATAAATATATATATATAAATATATAAATATATATAAATATATATATATATATATATAAATATATATAAATATATATATATATATATATATATATATATATATATATATATATATATATATATATATATATATAAATATATATAAATATATATATAAATATATATATATATATATATATATATATATATATATATATATATATATATATATATATATATATATATATATATATATATATATTGTGTTTTATGGAAGAAAAGGCAGAAAAATTTCAGATCCTCATTTTGTAACTGCTATGGATTTTACATGTTGATAAAAGGTGCTCACCTATACAAAACTTTTACTTTTATGCAACAGAATAATTCTTAGAAAAAGAGAAAAGCATATTACCATAAGAACAGCATCATTTTAACTGTGCGATGGATGGTAATAACATTTGCTGTTGCTGTGAAACTGAGAGTCAAAACAAACAAGATCTAGTCCTTGGTGACCTGCATGGTAACCTTTCATTTTCTCCGCCTTACCTGTTTTCTCGGAAGATACACATTTTTTCACGAAGCTGTTATCCCGAATGTACAAGCACTAAATCCTAAAACATTTCGAGAGCAGACAACGCTGTTTGTAATTCCCAACAAGTGTGAAAAAAGTACAACGCAAGACTGATGAATTTTATGGAAAAAAGGCCTTTGGAACGGAGAAAACATTAAAGTAAAGCGAAGAATAGAGTAATTTTAGTGACTGCGTTACCTATTGAAGACGTTTATATTCGAAATGTGATCTTTAAGCAGTAATCATTTGATAATCCTGGTGTACTCGCTTATAGTACACTTAATTTTCAAATTCATGCAACATTTACTAAATCGAATGTGTATCTATTTATACATACACATAATAAAGAAATTTCAATGGAAATTAAGAAAAATCTACTCTAATTCTTAAATCTAACTATTAACACACGTTGTTCATCAAACATGTGTGTTTCTGTAAAGATAAAGTCAGTCAACAATAAAGGATAATAATTTACCGGTAACATGAGATGTGTCATCATACTTAAATTTTAGTATGATTTTACATCCACTGATATCTATTTCCTAAAAATTAGGAAGTCATGTCCTTTACTTAAGTTGACAAAACGAATCGAGCTATTCAGACAGGTGATATCAAATCAAATACATTTTCCTTAGGTTTTCAAATTTTTTATAATATGTAATACAAATGAGATTTCCTAGCATCACCTATCTAGTATAACTGTATAGTGAGCCAACATGTTGATCTGATGAGCTGGTGTTTGAAATGCGGCCTTTGACTTTGATCGTTAATGTGGTGGTCGATAGTTAAAGAGAATGATAATGAACCATTATTATTACAAATCTTACCGCAATTACGACGTTACGTTCTTTCAGAACTTCGGCAATAAACTTCAGCGGTTAGGTACAGCTCGTTTCCTAAACATCGGAACTTCGTACACGCGCGTATCGTTCACTTTAACTTCCCGCATGTTTTTTATACTGTTCCTTAATTTTGTTATTTTAAGTTAACAGGTCATTGTATTGTATTACGTCATTCATGATCGGATTCATCGGGATTGTTTCCCGTGTTTACGTCAGTTTTATACAATTGCATTTTTCCATTAAATAAAGTGTTTTCAGGAAGAGGACACCTTGCCTAATGTAAAATATTTTTTATTACATATTTTTATTAACTTGCTTTCTTGTGTGTGTGTTTGTTTGCTTGTCAAGTACAAATCTTGCAATAGATTTTTAACTAACTTCCTGACTAGGTAGACATTTGAAACTTTTAAAATAGCTCAGAACACGATGACAATGCATTTTTTTAATACTTTTAGCCAAATTTAAGCAGAATTAAATTAATTTTCAGCTATTTTCAGTTAATTTTGTTTTGTAGACTGGTGCAGCCATCTATTGGCGGGAACGGGAGCGAAAAGTTATATGCAAGTTAACTTCCAATTAACTTCATTTTCTTTCAAGTTGAGGGGATGATTCATCAAAACATTTTTTATAAAGTATTTATTAATACATAGAATTGTCAAGTTTATATGATTCAACAGAAAATTTAAAAACATGATATATAAAAAGTTCTTTTTATCTTGTAACTAGCGGCCCGTCCCGACTTTGTCCGGGTTGAACAAAATATTATACCAATAAATTTCCAGTTGATAGCCAATAAATTGTAAATATTTTTTTACCTTAATAATAACCTAAATACCTTAAATTAATATTATGTTAGTTAATAATTAAAATAAATTTTTTAAAAGAAAAAGGCGTGCCGGAGAACAGCTAGGTTCGAACCGCTAGCGTCAGAACAGAAGCCCACCGCGATAGCACCACGAAAAGGATCGTTGAAATCTTCGGAACAAAAAGCGGTAGAAGACAGTAGCGGAAACAATGGAGATTGTTAGGATTAAGCTCCTAACTTTATTTCTACTGATTAGATATACATAATATAAAGCCTATGTCCATCTGGAATAATGTACCTTTCAAACAGTGAAAGAATTTTTCGAATAGGTACAGTGGTTCTGAAGATTACCCTCCACGTACAAAATCGCTCTATCTTTATATAAAAGTATAGATTGTGTTATTTACAATTCGTGGCAGAGGCAGTTGCATGCCATGTGCTTGCTGTATGCTTGCTGTGTGCTGTGGCTAGTGCAGCCGTGTGTGCGGTTGCTGCTGTAGGATGTTATATTGTTTCATTTTATAATCTTATATCTTATTATTTTTGTAATAAACCGTCGAATATTTTTTTAATTCAGTCCTGCTTATTTAGGCCCGGTGCACACGAGCGATCCGGTGTCGTTGGGGCACCACAGTTGCGATCAGGAGCTCAATAGAGTTGAACTAACCGACGACGCCTACGTCCGTGTGAGTCGGTTAGTTCAACTGTATGTACTCCTGATCGCAACTGCGGTGCCGCAACGACACCGGATCGTTTCGTGTGCACCGAGCCTTATGGTTTTTTTTTCAACGGTGAAACATACCGCACTCTGCATTTCGGAAGTTATTTCCGACATAATAATTATATAGCACTGTTTTAAATAATCTAAAACGTATTAAGGGGACTCACGACCCTTAAGTCGAGGAAATAAGGCATATTTTCATACTTTTTGACTCTTTGTAACTATTTGAATTTACTCCCAATTTTTCCAAAATTTATGTATATGATAAGTTGATATATTTATTTTAATAAAAAAAATTTCAACTCTCAAAATAATTTTAATATTTTATTTTTTTTAAATGCTTTAGATATACCTTGTTTTTTTAAGTATTTTTATTGTATACTGGCTTGCGCGCAGAACTATGAAATTAATTTTACACTTAAATGTATAATTCCTGTTTTATATTTAAAATAAATAATTCGAAATACAATTGAACATAAAACTTTCAACATTAAAATATTTTTTCAATTTTTTTTTTAAATTGCTCAAAATATACTTAAAATTTCCTTAAATGTTTGCATTAATTTACCCCTGAAAAAATAACAAAAT
This sequence comes from Dolomedes plantarius, assembly GCA_907164885.2. NCBI lineage: Eukaryota > Metazoa > Arthropoda > Arachnida > Araneae > Dolomedidae > Dolomedes > Dolomedes plantarius. Next base: position 174,879,953 of record OU015495.1, on the reverse strand, counting down.
GTGCAGTGATTGCAATAACTCTAGTTCAGACGTAAGAAAATAACATGATTATGCAGCGATAAAAATTTCATGGAATTATGTTTCATAGTTTTTGAGATATCAGTTGCGGAATGCTGCAAAATTACATTTTGAGAAAAATGAGTTTAAAATTTTTCTTACCATAAAGTTGATCAGTAATTAAATATTTATAATATAAATATCTCCGGAACTAAGGGGAATATTTTCATGCGGTTTGCTTTATTTTGTTCAAAAATGATCAGGCTTTAACATACATGTTTTTAAAAAAATCGAATATTTTAAAGATTTAAGGGTAGTGAGTCCCCTTAAGTTTGAAATAAGCTTTTAAGAAAATTTACAAAAGTCAATTGCTTAAAAATAATTGGTGTGAGATTTTAAAAGTAACATTCACGTGAGATTGGGGCATTATTAATTAGTTATAAGTAAAGCACCGATTCAGATCATTCGTACCGGTATGGATATTTGGTTGTTACTGATTCATATTTCTTCAAGCGTATTTCAACATATCAGGCGTTGAAAGGCAAAGTGGTGTAAGTCACATTTTCAACTTTTTTCATTTGGGGGCAAATATGTAATCTCCATGTTCAATTTATAGTGGAATTGTAAATAGTTATTATTTGCAATATTGTAATAATTGTTATGTATTATAATTTGTTCAATTTATGGTGGAATGTTTTGTAGTTTTTGAAGTTAAACTCTTTTGACTTACACCACTTGACTTACTGACTTACACCACTTTGCCTTTCCCCACCTCATATAATATGTGTGTGTGTGTGCGTGTGTACGTAAGTAAGTAATAAAAATTAAGTTGGAATATAAAGAAAAACGTTAGAAAAAATGTAAAGAAAACAAGTTAAATAATGTGGACACATTTACGACAATTCCTTTCCTTCATACCGTAAAACATATTCCTAATACATAAAAAATATGTATTATTCTGAAACTGGTTCACAACTTGACAGAGTATTCACCCGATTTCAGGATTGTACCAGAATGCGGGGGAAAAACTAAAAGTTTTTCGGTGGCATTGGCTAACATGCTGCGTAATGGTGAAGGCGATTTATGCTACTAAATTCTTTTATAAGCAGTAGTTAGATTGAAATCGAACAAACTGAAACACTATTGGATTCATAAACATTTCAGTAAGCTTTTTCCATAAGTACTTATATCCAATTACGACTCCAAACTCATGTATATGATATACTAGCTGAAAACCCGCACTTCGCTACGGAGTACATTCAAATTAAATACAACGGTCAATGTATGCAATTAATGCCAAAAAAATAAATATATATATATATATATATATTTATAATAAATACGACGATCAATATATACAATTGATGTAGAAATAAATATATATATTTATAAAAAAATCGTAAGGGATATTTTTATAGACAAAATAATGTCCAATCGTCTGCCGCTTTAGCAGACGATTGCCGTTTTAGCAGACGAAAAAAAAATTTTTTTTGTCTATTTAGTTGTTATGCAGGTGACGATAAATTTATTTAAAGTACCAGAAAAAGAAATCACGTGATCAGCATTTAATAAATTAAATTCTAAAAATTAATCTTTAAAAATTCATCAAAAATCAGAAAATAGAGGTAAAGATTCGAAAATGATTTCATTTTAAAGGAATTTTTACGATCTTTCTCGTGATATAAATTTTATAACCCTCAAATTATTATTTTAAATGCATACTTAAAAAAAGTTACTAAAACAGCCTAAAATTTTAATTTAAAAAAATCTAAGAAGAATTTTTTCAAAAATCTCTCTTTGTGCACCCCTACACTATAAGAAGAATCGCCATGCAAAAATTCAGCCATTTAGGTTTGGTCTGTGCGTTGTATGTCAGTCAGTGAGTCAGTTACGGAACTGTTATATATATGTAGATAATATAATTTCTGGAAATATTTGGCAAAAGAAAAAATACTTGGCAAATATTTGGTTGTTATAAAGATCGAAATTTAAGGAAAAATCCTAAAAAGTCTTAATATACCTATTTTGCTCTCTGTCATGAATAGTATTTCCTTGGCATGGCTAATTTCCTTTTAAAATATGCGAAAAATCGTTGTTTAGGATTATGTATTGTATTAAAATTGTGATAGTTTTAAGAAACTTGAGTTTTAAAAATCGTATCAGGACCTTCAAAATGCAAAAACTGTACATTTCATATCACATTCCCTCCTTGTTGTTCGTAAACACATATAAAATTCTTCATTACTTTACAAAGAATTATTGAACAAATTTTAGACTAGTTACAGGATATTTCCTAAGTTTTTTAAATGCTATTAAGCGTACCAAAAACATTGTGTAATTTAGGGGATTTTAAATAGACATTGCTATATCTAATTAAAGAGCATTTTATGACAGTACAGTAAAAAATATTTTATCTATATATTATCTGGAAAAAAGTATATATATATATATATATATATATATATATATATATATATATATATATATATATATATATATATATATATATATATATATATATATATATATATATACACTGGGTATCAAAAATTAAGGAAAAGTCACAAAAATAGCGATTACTCAAAAAGTTACCCGTAGAATTTAATGAAACTTATGCAGATTATACGGCACATAGTTAGGTATAAATCAGCATAAAAAGAAATCGCCAGATAATTATGGTGTTATAGAAACTAACATATGTATAAAATGAACAAATTGGATGTGTCAGTTTGGTATAGGAAGAGTACCTTTAATATGGAGTATGATCTCCCAGAGAAGCAATACAGCATATACAACGATGTGTGATGCTGTCAATTATGTTGTCTTTGAGTTCGGTAGGAAGTGAGAGCCATTGCCCTTGTAAAGCAGTTGAAAGCGGGGCTATTGTCCTAGGAGGAGGATTGAGAGCAGCTATACGTCGTCCTAAAGCGTCCCAAACATGATCGATAGGATTCAGGTCCGGTGATCGAGTTGACCACTCTATGCGCTGAATTGTTTCCAGCTCAAGATAAGGATCCACGATGCGAACCCTGTGTGGTCTCGCGTTATCGTCCTGTAGCACGAAAACATCACCTATTGCCCCGACATAAGGGCGCACATAAGCATCAAGGATGTCATCTCTACAGGTGTGAGCATTCACATTTCCACGGGGAAAGACATGGAGGAATGTGCGTCCACTCAAAGAGATACCACCCCAAACACAGACACTGCCTGATCGGTATGCATTTCTATTACGGATGTGTGATGGATGAAAACAAGTTTCAGGTTCTCTCCAAATCAAAATACTCCTACTATCGCTAAGGAGGCTGAACCTTGACTCATCCGTAAAGAGAACACCCCTCCATTGATCACGCGTCCAGTGGACATTTTGACGTGCCCACTGCAAACGTTCCCGCCTATGGCGTGACAGGAGCGGGACCCAAATGGCTTGTCGTCTCGCAAAAAGACCACCTTCGTGAATCATTCTACGCACGGTTGACGTTGATACCAACCTTCCAGAGCTTGCAGCGAGGGATGATCTGCAGACGGAGCTTGCAGACGGAGTTGTGGTTGCATTCCTTTGTGCGCATAATGAAAAATATCGGTCGTCGGCACTCGTCATAGCGTATTGCCGTCCTTGGCTGAACCTCCTGGATGCCGAATCCGTAGTTAGAAATTGTTACCAAAGTCTATGAACCACAGACGGACTCACATTTCGCCAACTGGCCACTTCTGTCTGACTTTGTCCTGCCTCTAGTCTCCCAATTGATCGCCATCGCAGTTCTTCGGTCAAATGATGCATAGAGGTCATTGTTACAATTTGGCTATGCCAGATGTCTAATCTCAGCCTCCCAGCGACAATTGCCGCCATGCTCTGAGACATGCACTTTTATGCTCCTCGCAAATGACGTATTCCGACTGCAGCGCCACTATTTTGCATAATGTAGTATTTATCTGCACCTCTTACTTTATAACATATTCAAATTTTAAACAGATTGGCCTAGTTTAGAACGTGTTATCCCTCTTTTTGGGATTTTTCTTTAATTTTTGATAACTAGCGTATATATCTATATATATATATATATATATATATATATATGTGTGTGTGTGTGTGTGTGTGTGTGTGTGTATTCAGTTGTATACATATGTGCTAAATTCCTCTAATATTTTATGAAATAATGGATCTGTGTCCAAATTCACTTTATCGTAATAATCTGTTAGTTAAGGTCACTACAATTCTCCTTTGATCAACTTTACATTAAACATGTTGAAACGCAGTGTTCTGGTCGCATCCACAACTGTCTAATTTGGTTAAAAACCCATCTAAACTTTACAGAAACTGCATGAAGGACTTGAAATTTATCATACTTTAAATTTTTCATAAATAAAATTTACTATAAATTTTATTCTTCTTCAAATTATTTTGTATTCATTTTGATTCGTATTTTTCTGTTCATAAATTCTGTCAGGAAGTTCTTAAGCCTTTGATGGATCAAAGTGTGAGAGAAAAAAAATAATTCATAACACTTTTTTTATACATAAATAAAAATACCACGAAAGATAACTTCTTATAAAACAGCCGTCAGAAATTTTCATATATTTTTGCCTGGTTGGAAAAATTTTAAATGCACGAGGATCTATTACGGATTTGAAATATAAACTGTAGTTTTATAATGTAAACATCAAAAACGTGATCATGTTTTTCCCTTTGATTTTCAAAAATTCAGTGGAAATTTATTTTCTAACTATTTTTTGTTTTAAGAAACTTTCCAATTTTTTGAGTTCCTTTTCCGAACAAAAATACTTTTCATAAACTCCTGTATACTTGAATTATACGGACATGCGACTTTGTTTCTAAACACTTTATTCTTTATTCATCTTTATTTAATGCAATATAATTAAAAAGGATTTTGCGAATATATTAAAATACTTTGATGTATCTCGTTAAGACACTTACTAAATTACTGAACTACTTTCCACTCATTTGCGAACCTCCCATTCTTTAACTTCTTAACTATATTTTATACTAAGAAATTGTCCTCTTCTAAATCAATAAATGTTAAACACAAGGTGATTAGACAAAACTTGCACTTGAAATTTGATCTCTTTAATTTTTTTATCACGTGCGTACGAGCGCTCATTTCCTTAAAACATTTACAACGACCAGAGAGCAATTCACAACCGCGGAATCAATGCCATCAAAGGCGCATTTTTGCTTCCGAATTACACTTAATTGCGAGAATGTTTCAAGAGACTAAGCATTCGCAACATCTGCCGCAATTTGTTCTCATTTAAGTGTGCTAATGGAGCTCTAACAATTAATGTTTGGAAATGATCTGTGTCCATTATTATTTCCGTTATAATTATCTTCAAGTATAAAATTTAAATTATTATGGAGGGCAATTAAACAAGAATACATTCGGAGTATACTTTAATTCGCATATTTATTTAAAAATTATTTTTTCTAAGGGGGAAGAGTAGTTCAAACGTTAGATAACGTAACAATTGTAATTCAAAAGATGCGTAATTTTTATTAATTGAAATAACGGGATCATTTCTGGATTTATGCACCATAAAGGATTTAGTTTAGTAAGCTTTTATATCGATTTATCGTGAAATCATCCCACACGTTTAGCTAAAATAAGACTGAAAGCAAATTGAAGTAACATAGCAATTGTAATTCGAATATGTAATTCAGATCAGATGTGTAATTTTTAATGATTGAGAGGAAAGGGATCTTTTACTGTAGTTATGCACTATAAAATATCTCAGATTTCATACCGCTTCATCGTGTAATTATCATACATGTTCCCCTGAAGAATTTCGTCAAACGTTAGATAACATAACAATTGTAATTCGACAAAAATTGGACAGTTTCTGTATTTAGACACCATAAAGGATTTAGTTTCGGAAGTGTTGATATCGCTTCATGATGCAATCCTCCCACACGTTTCCCTAAAATAAGACTTAAAGCAAGGTTAGTTAACATAGCAATTGTAAATTTGATGTGTAAATCAGATCAGACGTATAATTTTAAGGCGACAAAGGACCTTCAGATTCACATAAATATGTCCCCAACACGATTTATTTTTCTTTCTTTCAGAAAATGAATCTGTAACTCATAAGCTTCAAATTTAAAAAAAGTATGTTGATCCGATCATTATTAACCGAGTTATAAGTATTTTTTTCAAACGTAAACAATGGAAATGTTAGTCAAATTAAAACTTTAAATTGCATTTTTTCAAAACAAGTTTTCATGTCGTTTCGGTAAGTTCAAAATGTTCCATGCGTCATAATTTTTCTTGAATTTTCATAAAATTTCATAAAATGATTATTTATATATGATAGAATAAAACTTAGTAATCAATTCATTATACTATTTTAAAAGAACTTAAATTTTTTACAATAAAAAATTTTTTTTTTTATAAAATTTTGCATAAGTGACCTATTTTTATCGATTTCTTTTCTAGTTTTTATAAATATTGCTGTAAATCAAATATTGCTACTAACTTTTATTATAACTATATAAAGCTAGATTAAGAGAGAAAATTAGATATCTGAGACAAAAATTAATGCGCATGTAGCATTTTTAAATAGAGTAATTAACAAACTGATTTTAATTAATATCTTAATTAATTACATTCAGAATTTTTTTATTTAGAATTTTCATTTCTAAACAACACTGTATAAGTATACAAAATTTCATAGGAATTGGTTAATAAATAAAAAAAAGTTTTTTATGGCCCATTGTAACCTTAAACGATTGAAAGGAAGGGATCTTTGCTGTATTTGTGCACCATAAAAGATTTCAGTATTGATACCACCTCATGGAGTAATCATTCCACATGTTCCCCTATGAAAGACGGTCGACAAAATTAGGTTACATGACAATGACAATCCAACAGATGTGTAATCTTTAATGACTTGAAGGTAAAGACCTTTGCTGTATTAATGCACCATAAATGATTTCAGTGGTTTCAGTGTTGATAGCGCTTTATGGTGTAATCATCCCACACGTTTCCCTAAAATAAGAATTTAAAGAATGTTAGGTAACGTAGCAATTGTAATTCGACATATGTGTAATTTTTATTAACTTAAAGGAAGGGATATTTAGTGGATTTATGCACCATAAAAGATTTCACCATAAAATACCAGTGTTTTCAGTATTGATATCACTTTATCGTGTAATCCTCCCACATGTTTCAATAAAATAAGAATTTCAGGAAAGTTAGGCAACATAGAAATTGTAATTCAACAGATGCATAATTTTTTATAACTCAAATGAAGGAATATTTGCTTGATTTATGCACCATAAAGGAGTCCAGTGTTTTCAGTGTTGATATTGCTTTATGGTATAACCCTCCCACATGTTTCCCTAAAATAAGAATTTTAGAAATGTTAAGTAATATAGAAATTACAATTCAACAGATGTGTAATTTTCAATAACTTAAATTGAGGAGATTAAGCTTCCCCTTTTTCGAATAAAGAATGGGTTTAAACGAATGACTATATACAATATGTAATTAAAGAATAGAAAAGATTGGGTAACTTACCCATCTCCCTTGGCTGGACACGAGATTAATTAGACACATGAACACTAAGAAATAGGCCCATGATCCTGAACACCACATTTAATTAGAATCGAATTACACCTGATTTCAAGGTTTACATCAAATCAAGAAAAACTTGACAAAAGGGAATAAATGAATTATTACGAATGCGAATGTAGCTTATCCGTGGTCACACCCCAGAACACAACAGTCCGACTGACTACGACGCAATTAACCGTTCGGGTTTTGATCACATGATCTCCGAACAAAGAGAGATGGGCCTGGTAGACGAATCGGCGCCGCTGACGGTTTTCGACCATAAATGAAGTGACCTTTGCTACATCGATGCCCAGAGCCCGACTTTGACCCAATGGGGCCCTGGGCAAAGCAGACTTTGGGGGCCCCCTCTAAGGACAGATCAAGAGGGGAGTACAGGCCTCCCCCCTCCCGGACTAGGTTTCCACATGAACATGTGGGACACTCACCCAGATTCCCCATAATTTGTGACCGGAAATTCAAAAAATTTTCGACCAACAAGTCAAAAATTTGAAAAATAATTACAATAATAATAATAAGAGTTAATTTATTAATTTACTTTTCAGTGTTAATAAATAAATACATGAAATTTTGTTTTGAAATTCAAAATAGATCAGTCTGAAGTTATTACACCCCCCCCCCCAAAAAAAAATTAAATAAATAAACCAGAAACGCCTATAGATATAAGTATTCTTTTATTATAGTGGGTGCACTGTGGCCCACCCAGGATTTTTTCTGTATCTCCCACTACCCCCATTTACTGTATAAACCAAAAACCACATTTTCAAAAATATGTACAATTTAATATTAAATTAGGTGGGCCCCATAATTTTGGGGGCCCTGGGCAAGTGGGGCACTTGCCCATGCGGAAATCTGGGCCTGTCGATGCCCAATATATGATTTCATTGTTAATATCGCTTCATGGTGTGTTAATCTCAATTGTTCACATAAAACACGAATTCAATTTTCCACTCTAAATCACCTTTGCTGCTTCAAGCTTAAATAATGAAAATGACCGAAACGTCAAGATTCCATTGATATTAAATAATTTCTGTTTGTTATTAAGGTGACTGCCCACGTTCGGAGCCAATTTTATTAAAAAAATGTTTTTTAAGGATTTTTTGGTCTTTTATGGTAAAATAGCATATAAAAATAAAAAAATTTAAAAAAAACTTGCCTGTAAATACCATATTTTTTTTTATAAATTGGTTACTTTGAAGTAATTTTTAATGAAATTTAGCTAAAACGCCTATCACTCTGCACAAAATTCTAATGCTACTATTTTAATTTCCTTCTCACACATGATACATATAACAGTTATCTTCAAAATGACCCTCAATCTAAGAGAAATTTAAAAATGCAAAAATAATACAGATAATTTTATGTTCCAATATGAAAATTTTCCCCGATTCGTCATTTCTTTCCTTATAAAAACAGCCCCAAACAAAAAACTATTTATCATACATCAATTATTGTGCGTCGTCTCATTAACAATAGCATCTAAAATATTTCTTGAAAATTTTATCAAATTGTATGCATTATTATGTGAGATATCATGATAATGGTAGAGATTTGTGCTAAAAAACATAATTCTGAGAAAAGTTGTGTGCATTTAAAGTTGTGTGTCACTTCAATTTTGTATCAGACGATGTTTTTAAAAATAGCTATAAGTCTGCTTCTAATTAATGTAGAATGAAAATCAAAACGGTTTTGAAAAGAGAAAAGATTGAATTACACGATTCTTGCAAAAAATAAAATTGAACAAAATAGTCAAAAAATGGCATTTTTAACGTAGGCAGTCACCTTAAAATTAAATTTTTATAAGACTTAAAAATACTACTTTTTATGATTAAATAAGTATTTTTTAATAACTAAAAAAAATAAGCACTGGAAAAGTATTATTCCTATTATATAACAATCCACTATTCTTCTATTCTATGAAAAATTAAACATATCCAAGCAGATATTGCGTATTTCTTCCTTATTCTACAGAAAAATCTCATAAGAAAAGCGTTATCGAAGCTTAAAATTCTGATGTGAAACAAAATATTGATAATAGAGAAATCTTATTTTCTTCTTTTTTTCCCTTCAGACATAAGATGTAAAATTTCTCAAATTGTCGAACATTTGGAATATTGCAGCAACGCTATATATATTTACGCTAAAGCAAAAACAAATTCCTACCCTGAAATTAGATTTTGTAGCGATGAAAATTTCTGTATGCAATATGAATGACGTAGACATAAAAATATTTTTTTTTTTTAACTCAGATTTATTTTCTACGAACTAAAGTATTTCGAACTTTTTTTTATTACTTCATTTTGTTGAAATAGATATAAAAATAGCGAAGCATATTTTTGAAAAATATATCGTATGTGCAACTTAATATATCTACGCGACTTCATGAGATCAGCAAGATAATTTGATATTTGCTAACAAAAATGTTTTTCAAAAAGCGCCCTCACTACAATGGGGGTTTGGATATAAAACATATTCTTAGATTTAAATAAAGATTTCCAGGTTGTATTTTGCAGAAAATACCAATATCGACTACGATGCTGAAAAATATGCATATTTGCACATTACATACTCCATCTGTTCATTAATATTTAATATCTCTGAACGTTCAGTTGTAATAACAGCTCTTTTACGTCCTGCCCGCGAAAAACCGGTTCATTTCAATGCAAACACACTTCAATAATATATTCCACTCCTTTAATAAAAGTTATTCTCAAATAACAGTTTTAATAACAAAACATGGGATTAAAATGTATTACAACATTATATGCATAAAAATCCGCTATACATGATGATGCCCATACGTTATTTATTATAATTTACAATGACTGACATTCTATCAGCTGTTTCATGTTTTTTATTGATTCTGTTGTCTGATTCTCATGAAATCTGGCAGATTTGGGAATTAAGCAAACGTAAATTATACAAACCAAGTGATTTTGTAAAAGTTATACAGGGTCATCGAAAAAAATTGGACACATTTCGAAAGCTCATAATTCTAAAATAAATTGAGCAAACGCAATAATATCCTTTTCAAACAACTCGGTAAGTGTTCAAGATTTTTAAATGTAACTGGTACGCAACCGTGACGCTGAATTTTGCGAAGAAGCGATGCGAGGTGGAAGAGATCTTCGTTCGACTTTCCGTCAGTTCAATGGCGACCGTTCAGGAGAAAGCTCAATGTGTGTTGTGGTTAGCAGAGTACAAATCTGTTAAAACAGTTCAGCGAAATTACCGTCGTGTTTATCGCAAACAACCACAGTTTGAGCTTTCCCCTGAACGTTCGCCATTGCATTGAGGGAACGCCGAACGAAGAACTCTTCCACCCCGCATCGCTTCTGCGCAACGTTCAACGTCACGGTTGCGTACCAGTTACATTTAGAAATCTTGGACACTTGCCAAGTGGTTTGAAAAGAATATTATTGCGTTTGCTAAGTTTATTTTAGAATTATAAGCTTTCGAAATGTGTCCAACCTTTTTCGATGGCCCTGTATTTAGTGCATTTTTTTGCTTTAAGCAAATATAAACACAGAATATTATTTTATACATCTATAATACTAGTTCATTAAATTTATCCAATTTGCCGTATTTCCAATATCTGAATGAGCTATTTATTTTCCCCAGTGTGGCAGGCACTTATGCCTTTCTTGCACTTATGCCAGTGCACTTATGCCAGTGTGGCAGGCACTCGCCAATTCTACACCGCCAAATTTTTAGTCGGTTGTCATGGGAGCAACTTATATGTGAACCAACATCATCACCAAGGTGTAACCTCAATTTAGACCGAACACCCCGAGGGGTGAAATCTGGGGTTGGCTCCTTTCTCTCAGCATATGTTACTTTAGGCAACCTTTTCAAGCATGCAATCAGACCTAGGTATGTGTTTGAAGCATAGTTTTGGCCTTTAAAAGCTAACCCACATACACGGAAAAATTTCCTCTATATCGGATTTTGAATTCATACTCCTAAGAACACCCTAAAACCCAGTTTACGAAACATTCCTGCAGTTTTTCTTGTTCCAAGTTTTTAAAAACCTATTAAAAAATATGAGAATGAGATGATTTTTACCATAAGTAACTTTGGGCCATCTTTTTTAAATATGCAATTACGCTTAGGTATACGTTTAAAACATAGTTTTGGCTTTTAAAAGCTAATCCACTAGAGCGGGAAAATTTTCCTCTATATCGGATTCTGAATTCATTCTCCTAAGATCACCCTCAAACCCAGTTCACGAACCATTCCTTCAGTTTTTAAAAATCTTTTAACCCCTTAACAATCGCATAATTTTCAAGAAAACGGTAATAAAAGTGCCTATTTTTTCCAGAGGATTTTTTGATTTATTTCTTGATTTACCACATCTAATTTTTAAAAAAACATTCCCAATTGCATTATAAATAGTCTGGTGCTGCCATCTGGTATGTAAGCTAAGAAATAAAAAATTTTCAGGGTAAATGAAATAGATTGTTTAATATTTTTGGTGCGTTACTTTTAAACACTCCAGCCCGGAAGTACAGGGTGGTTATAAGTTCCACTTTGAAGTGGTCATAAAAGGAAAACTACTGGACCAAAAGTTATCAAACTTGTTAATAGTTTAAAGGAGGTCATGGGAATTTCTTTTCCGCCAAAAAAAAAATGAAAACTCACCACCAGGGGGGAAATCGTGCTGTATGCAATATTGTTAAACAAAAATAAGACATGAAGACATCGGTTTAAAATGTCTTTAATCGTTTCTGAAACGTGTTACAAAGCATGTTCAATGTGGCGTCCACCATTTTCCGTAAGCAAGTTAAATCGCATTACTGCATTCTCAACAATAGCTCTTAGCATATCAGGAGGAATGTTACGGACATGTCGGTGTATCGCATCTCTCAATTCCTGCCAAATTCTTTAGATTATCACCATAAACAGTGATTTGATATAACGCCATAGCCAGAAGTCACAGGGGTTGAGGCATCTGCATAAGACCATTGAGGAGCGTAAAGCGCATCTGCATAAATCATTTGCTTCTTCCTGCCGTAAGCCAATTACAAGTCATTGCGGTGTTGCATAACCCCACACACAGTTTCGTTTTAAAAACGATTAAAAACGTTTTAAACCGATATCTTCATGTCTTAGGGCCGAATTCAGGCTTCAAAATTCACAAATTTACGATCTGTAAGAAAATGATTTCCGGAATGCGCACACATTAAATGGTAACTTTGTTTAGGTCAATGTTTCTTAAGGGAATACAAAATCTTAAACACGTGTAACAAAAGGTTAAGTTAGATTCCGACCCTTATTTCGTTTAACAACATTGCATACAGCGCCATTTCCCCCTTGGTAGTATGTTTTTGAACATTTTTTTTTTTTTGATGGAAAAGAAATTCCCATGACCTCCATTAAACTATTATCAAGTTTTATAACATTTGGTCTAGTAGTTTTTCTTTTATTACCATTTCAAAGTGGAACTTTAATTATAGCCACCCTGTATTACGGGCACGAGAAATAGAAGGAATAATTTTGACCGGAGCGACAAGGAAGGAGTTAAAACACTTGGAAATGAGTTGATTCTTAACATGACTAAGCAGACAAGTCAACTATCATTTAAACTAAAATTTTTTAAAACATTCTTTTATTTTTTGGAGTCATGAAGTTTCACAAAAATTCGCATGCAAAGGAACTTATCGAACAATCATGTCTATAAGCCGTGAAAATCCAATTTATCAAAATCAAACGCTAACATTTAAAAAGATAGTTCTAGCATTAAGAAAGTGATGATGTATTCAAGTAGAAATCGAGGTAAAGCGATCTGTTGTCAAGCATTCGATTCTATGAAAATCAATCATTCGACTTCTGCACTCTTGTTTAGTGTGCTGAGTTGAGGAGAAATATTGACAATGCCAGGACAAAGGATCTTAAAGCATTCTCACTTAGTTAGTTTCATCCACTTCAATTGTCAAATAAAGTTAAATATTAAGAGTTTGAGAAAAGGGACATTAATTTACAGTTTAGAAAAATTTATTTGCATTCGTAAAACGTGGTAAAACTCCAATATATAATCATTTGATTCTTTAAGGTTCTACGCATTTATTAATACTCGTTATGCTATCATAGTAGTTCAAATTGGAATTATAGTTTTACAACAATGATTTTTACGTACGTGACATTTCACGCTTTGATATATAGAGGTATTTATTCCTTTTAACAATAAAATATTAACAATCTACATCTTACAGTGAAATATCGTGGACAATTTATTCATTTATACATATTATTCCAAAATTGCAGTTTAAAGTGAAAATTATCCTTTTACATCAGTGATTTTCACATACGTACCATTTCATACTCCAGTCCTTTTGCAAAGAAATTCTAACAATTTACATACGCAGAACAAGGAAATACTTAGGACTAATTTTCAACAAAAGATGTAATATTTTAAATTTATCAATAAAGTTAAATAATTGAATTGTTTTTGGCAATTTATTTTATTTTTTGTAAAGAATTCAGCTTTCTTGATAACTTGAAAACTAATTTTCAATAATTACAAGATAAAAAGAACTTTTTATATACCACGTTTTAAAATTTTCTTTTGAATCATATAAACTTGACAATTCTCTCTTAATTGCACAAACCTTCACTTAATTATTCTTTTTCACTTTCTTTTATTTAATTTTAATCACTTTTCAGTCGTTTTCACTATTCACAGACTTTATAAACTTTGATTTTTATATTTTTTTTCATTTTTCGCACAATATTTTTGCAAACAAATTAAATTGACATGTATTCTGTTTTCAAAATCGTCAAACACTGTTACGCAAAAGTGCAAGCATTGAATTCGATAGAAGCGCCACCTTGCGGATTTTTTCTGCTAAAAAGTATTAAAATAATGCATTATCATCGTGTTCTGATCTATTCTAAAAGTTTCAAATGGCTAGCTAGTCGGGAAGTTAGTTAAAAATCGATTGCAAAATTTGTACTGGACAAACCCACAAACCCACAAACAAACAAGGAAGCGAGTTAATAAAAAAAAAGTAAAGAGAGCGAGGGAATTTTACTTCAGATAAGAAGTACAATTTCAAAAAATCAAGACATTTCTGTTAAGTTTGATACTTTAATTTTCTAAGGAATGCCCGATAAGTAGACGTTATCCTACAAAATTTTTAAGTATTGTATAGCAGAATATAGGCTGTCAACGGGACCATTCTCTTTATATAAAAACAGTTCGCATCTTCTTAAGGGGACAAGGGTCCTTCAACATCGAATTTTTTAGTTTTCAATTTTTAACTCTATATACAGAATGTGAATAACTGATATTCTTTTTTACTGCATCGAAGACCCTTAGAATCCAAAATAATTTTTTTTTATCAGAATAATGTCTGTTTTTCAAAACTGTTTTTCAAAAATGCTAGTATTATTCAAAATGTTCCGCGTGCATTCCATATCGTTTAAAAACCTTAATTTTTTTTTATATTAGTTTACCATATAAGTACAAGCATAATTATGCACTGAATTTTTTTTAGTATGAATCTAAATTCATAGATAATTTTTTCTTCAATCTAATTGTTATTATTTTATGTTTTTGCATGTTTTTACTTTATTTCATGCTCTACAAATTCGAAAAATATTTGTCGTTTCAAAGAATGATGAACAGTTTTATGACAAACACTTCCATTGACAATCCTGAGAAATTTGGAAGAAATCAGAAGAAAATGAGCGCGCATGGAGTATTTTGAAAAATTCTAAAATTTTTGATGAATTTTTTGATAAACAGGCCTTATTCTGTCCCCAAATACTCATTTGTGATTTCTAAATGTCTTCAATGAAGTAAAAAAGAATGTTAAATATTATCATTTTGTATATAGAGTAAAATATTGAAAATTTAAAAAAATGAGGTTGAAGGTCCCTCGTCCCCTTAAACATGTTTCTTCAACAACCAAAATAAAAATTCTGGTGGTCTACATATATTTTTTCTGAGGACCTAATGCATTATACATGACTTAATAAATTTCTAACTTAAACGCGGTGGATGAGTAAACTTTAAATTATCAATAGATGTTTAAAAATAAAAACGACTAGGCAGCCCGTGCGAAAACTTTGCATTCGAATAAAATTCGATTAATTTTATAGCGAGGTTGGTGTTTTGTATTAGGGTGAAAAAAGAACAGGTTCATTTGTAGTCATTGTTTATTTGTCAGACAACAATGGTGGGTAAGGATAATACAAAACCTGTTACAAAATACCTTTGGACAAATTACTGGAGGTGAAGCATAACACAAAACAGGGGATTTGTAAACGTCAAACCAGATTTATAGACAATTTTAAAAGTTAGGTATTACAAAAACTCATGGAAAATGGGATATTTACATTACAATAACTCTTTGTACACAGTATTTGACAGTGCAGTATCGACGCATTCGGTTAAAGAACTCTAGGGGCAAAAGTCAACTTTTAACGTCGATTTTCAAACAAAAAATAAAATGTGTAATTCTAAATAAACAATCCGTCAGAAGTGGAGAATTTAATCTTTAAATTGGTACCTCATTTATCGCTTTTGGTTAAGTTTGAAGGGAGAAAAAGGGATCGTCACAAAACATCACCTTCTAGAAGTAATATCTAGGATAAGCCATGAAATGTTTTATGCTAATAGATACATTGTTACAAAATTATGGCGTTTTTAGGGAAATAACAAAAAAAATAATTATTTATTTCAAAACATAAATAAGAAATTATATTATTGAGTAACATTATATGTGCGAAAGACTATTTAATGTATAACATTCATTAATGTTTGTGTAGAGGATATATAAGTATTAAATCAATTTAAAATGCAGTTATGCTGGAAAACTTTGAAAAATTGAAATGGCTCACTTATAATTTTAAGTAATAATATTTCTATACCTATACAAGCCAGTTATGAGATTCGCATCCAAAAATCAAGCAGAATAATTAAAATGAGAGATTTACAAAATGCCATAGAATATAAGCCACGTAACAATATTATTCCTTTTGGGAAACCTACCTCAAATGGACATATTATAGATTTGCCGTATAAAAAATTGCCTACCATTTTGGGAGAAAAAAACGACTAAACACAGGATATCAATCTCAATCTCTTTTGCACAGAATTTTAACTTGTAGAGTGAAAAATATTACTGTAGGATCATTTTCAGTCTTACGGCTATTTCCCTGCTACGTCTTACAAATAATCATGATTTGCTTTCAGGGCATCTCTGCCACATTAACGCCCTGCCAAAAAATAACCGTCTCCTTTGGAAACTGATGATATTACACTCAATATCCATATTTGCCTAGGCAGGGTCTTCATGGACATTTTTTAGATACATGATATATCTAAACCGAAAAACAAATCCGGATAATGACTTTCATATTTTTTCATTTCTCTCTTGTTTAGAAACTATTGGAAATAATTATTGTAATGTTTCGGTGATAACCTATAAAATGTTTATCTAAGCTACGCTGCCCCCCCACGCTTGCGCGTATCGGCAAAAAACTATTGACCAGCCGCTCTACCGCAATCCTGCCGGTCCGTCAAGACCCGGAGGGCAGCACAGGCACAAACAAAACACCTCCAAATCGGAATAACCACAAAAAAGAATAAACCTACCTATTGGTGGCAAAGGAGCAATTAACCGATAAAAGTTAAAAGGAAACCAACACAAAAAATTGAAAAATACAAAGTAAAAACACATTAAATACAATAAAGGGCTCGTAGGTTCTGTGTTCCACCCCCTTCCGTCCTTTCATTTCTTTCTTTGATAGATCTATTTATTTATTTCAGTACACAGGCCATCCCTTCCCTTATATTATTCGGTGTGGCTTTCACCCGAAGTACCACAAACTACCGTACCACAAACTTGTTGACAGCTACTTGAATAAATTACATGCTGAGACAAAATTACATATCTCCCACAATACAAATTAAATTAATACAATATACAATTTTTACAAGTTATTTGACTTTGTAACAGATAATTTAATACACAAAGTAGGTCAATAAACGTTATTGAATAGGTGTGATTTACGCAAAATTTGAATTAACTCACTCAATTTGAATTAAGCACAATTCCCACAATACAAATTAAATTAATACAATATACAATTTTTGCAAGTTATTTGACTTTGTAAAAAATAATTTAATACACAAAGTAGGTCAATAAACATTATTGAATAGGTATGATTTACGCACAATTTGAATTAACTCACTAATTTACTTCTAAAACCATTTAGAACAGTATATACCTTAGACAAATACCAAATCAATATTACACCAATAAAACATAAAGATTGAACATAAAACTATTGACCCACTATTGATTAATTAAACGAGTAATATATATATACCCCAATAAGTTGCAGTTCAGATGAAAGCAGAACCGCGCTGAAAAAGCCCATCATTGGGTGTTTACCGTGAATTCTTAATGTTTATCACGTATAATAAGAAAAGCAGCATAACATAGAAGATATTGGATAAACCAACTAGTTCAGAAGAGCACACCCAAGGGTAAGTGTTAAATTTATAATGTAAAATGTTAAATTTGTGAAACATTTTTTTAAACCTCTATCTCAAGTACATTTATACTACAAGACTCAAACAGGAAAAACATGGTGATCAACATTGGCTGATAAACAAATGCTTTTATGCATTTACCTAGTGGATTTACTACATCTTCATGTCGAATTAAACATTGGAGCATTGAGCTTCCTATCTACATTTGCATTCTTGAAACCAGTATTTCTGTCTATGTATATGTGTTTGAAAATAAACAACAGGTGACGCCCTGTAGTATACCGTACATGACTTTAAGACGACATATGGGTATATAGAGTTGAAAAAACGATAACGAAAGCAATCACTTTTGCGTCCTGGCCTGTTACTAGCTTAAAGAAACAAAATTTTAAAAAAATAAGCACCATATTTGGTTAAATCGTATTATGCAAACCATCTACGATGTATAGTTAAGGCTGCTATGTACTAAGAAAAAAAATCCTATTTCCCTTTTCCTCTTCTTGCAGACTCTTGTGGTGGGAGGAGTCCAGTTGACAGTTCGAGAATTCCACTCCCCTTAGAATTGACATTTTGAGGGATTGTAACGGCTCTATCTCTATAGGGGGGTTAAGCACTGCCCCCAAATTTTTTATTTAAAATATATTTTTGTCAACTATTTACAGTTACATAAATGCTGATAATCAAGTAAAATTGGTATTGTCAGATAGCGTGAACTTTTCTGCAACGAGCTACAGGATTCATTTTATAAATTTCGTCCGCCGAAGGAATTTATGAGCGTTTAAAACACACTATACAAGATTTTCTCCCGAATAATTTAAATTTTAAAATATCAATTGCATTTTTTTTTAAAACGAAAAATGTACACAAATGTAAAATATCTTTCTCTATGATGGAGTACAATTTTTTTCAAAAAATCTTTGAATCCAAGTCGGCAATCCGTGGACAAATTTTCTCCATAGGTTAACATTGAGTTTAGCGAATCCAATGGGGTTAGTCCATAGAAGCCTTAAAGCAGTGATTTCTATGTCAAAACGTTGTCCGCAAATCAAGGTTAAAAATTTAAAAAAACAAATTCTTAAACTAAAAACAACTGCATATTGAAAGCTTGAACTAGATTTACAAATCTAAATATAAAACAGTGAAATTATGATAAGAGAGTAACAATTCATTTCTTGATTCTCTTGTCTGGTTAGTCTGTAAAACACTGCGGAAAATGAAGACTACTATTCTCCTTTTGATTTGTTCCCCGAAGTATTTTATAGTCACCAAATCAAATCTTTGTTCTCTTAATCTCATTTCCTCATCATTACATTAATACGTACACTCATTTGCTAAGAATTCTTTATTTCTAAAGGTCAAACTCTAGGTTGATTGCTACGGAATTGAAAGACCAAAATCTCTACCCGTCATTACCCCGGAAGTAGAATAAAAAAAATATTGCCTATCCAGGATATTTTAAATTATAAATTACGTATTTCCTAATAATGGATATGTACTTATTAGAGCTAAATGTTATGGAGTAGCAAAACATGACTAAGTAATTTTTTCATAACAGGGAATTTGTTCCACTATATATTGCTGGATTCCAAGTTTCGTCGAAAACGTATGTTCGACATAGAAAAAGCCCATGCAACAGCAGGTAATCAAAGCTTGTTGAACTACCTGTGCTTTTAACGTGGGAAGTGCAGTTCGCAGTCTACGATGAGCCAAGTGTTGTATATGAACTTATGATAGCTGAATAGATTCACGCATAACATAAATTTGTAAATTTTGTAGCACTGTGATTCAGCTTCAATACTTATTGTATCAGGCTAACGTTTCCTTAATTGCTGATGTAGTTGCATAAGAAAACTGTAAGGTATACACAAGATTCGATTCACAAGAATCGAACTTTTGAGTGAATGAATTACAGAAGCTGCTTGAGATATGCTAATTTCGGCATACGCGCTTAGTATAAATACCAAGCAGCTTGATTAAAAGGAAGGTTGAAGGAGGTTGTTAAGGTTGATAGATAAGCGAGAGGGAGCTACGAGGTAAGTAGCTCCAGATGTTATCCTGCGCTAGTGCTTAGGGGGCCCAAAGTTTACGTGGCAGTACTGCTGGTTTGACTCTCTGCTGGTTTGTGAGTATCTGCAAATTGTATTTTTATTGAATGCTCCGTACAAGTAGTACGTATGCTTATTGCTGTAAAAGCAAATTCTATATGTGCAGCGAATTCAATAAACATTGTTTCATGTATAAACTGTGTTTGTATCAAATTCATTTAGAGTGCCACTTCAAATTATATATACCCAAGTGCGGGTAGAAGTGAGCTATTTACTCTATACTGGCCCCACGTTGGGCGAAAGAAAGCGCGTATGCCGAAATTAGCATATCTCAAGCAGCTTCTTTAATTCATTCACTCAAAAGTTCGATTCTTGTGAATCGAATCTTGTGTATACCTTAATACAAAACCCCTGAAACAGCAGATAATTTAAGCTAGTTTAACTGTGTGTACTGTTAATATGGAATGTTCGGTCGGAAAATTCTTCGGAAAAGCACATTAAGCCCTTGACAAAACCTCATCCGAACTGTCTGCTTAACTTTTAGTCAAATTGGTCATTCCTCGACGATGGACATACAGTTTTCTGTTATACATTTAGCTTTATTTCGGCTGCTTAATTGGTCTTTTTGTCACAGTCGAAAACCTCTTTACTGCTGATCAGCATATTTTTTACTAATTATCTGACCAATGGTGTTTTCTTTCTGCGCCAAAAGGGATCTGGTTCTTTGAAAACATTCCACAAGATAATTCCCAACAACAAACTATGAAGCAACTACCTTACGATGCGTTTTCAGTATTTTGATGATAAAGAAAGAAAGTTTCATAGAATTCCATGCCACTTTTATCTGCTGTGAAATTGTCGGAGTGAACAGTTCTGAGAACTGAAATCACTTCATTTTATGAGTGTTTTGACTGAAATATATTCTTTCTATTTTATAATACAGTCGCAATAGTTTGGAGGCCACTTCATGCATATTCCAGGAAAAACGGCTTGATTTTCATGACATTTTCTACTTGAATAAAATATGTGACTATATTTTGCATTCTAATCTTGTAGCTCGGGAGAAAAAAAAATTCACTTGTTTTATGATGATCAAGCAAAATCCGTTCTTTTATCGCATCCGTGTGTAAGAAAATATGATTTGCTTGTTTTCTGGCAGTTAGAAAAACTTGAGACGTTGATGTGAAATAAAAATTCACTTTCTAAAATAGGGAATTGCTTTTCCAAAAAGTGCAGAATTTCAGAGGCACATATACTTCATATTTTAGGATACACTCTCCCTTCTTGCGGACTTTTTTATGCCGGGGAGATAATAAAGTAATACAGTGAGACGGGAAAAGATGCTATTTGCAAGGAAAATGTTTTCGCAAATTCGAACTTTTTTTTTTGTAACTTTGAAAATTTATAAATTTTTTTCTGGTTTGTTTTAAGTCAAACAAAACTTATTTATAAAACACGATAAAGGTATTCATGGCCCTGAAATGCAAAGTTATAAAATGAAAAGTATGTTTCCATTTCATATTCATGAATGGTTAGTTCATACCAGTAAATATAGTAGCTTCATACCGTAAAAAAAATTAAAAAAGAATAAACATATAATACTTTTTGATTTTTTTAAACATTTAAAAATATATAATTACAATTTGGGTGTGGATGCAGTAGCCCAGTTGGCAAGAGCAACGGGCCAGTCATATGAACGTCTTTGGTTCGATGCTCGTCGCTGCAAAATCTACCGCCGTGTTCACTAATGGTGGCCGGAGCACTTAAAATAGGCCGTGGCTACAATGTCCTCCAAGTTCTCAAATTTACCTCCGGAGATGCGGGGTCAAGTGTTCCGGTCTCGTCACTTGACTCGGTTCTAAATTACGGGACTGGTCATTTAGCCAAGTCGGACTCCGACCTTTGTGGTGCTAATTCAAAACAGGAGCCGCCCCTTCATCGCCCATAGCCTTCGGGACTTGATCTGATGTTACTGTCAGTCAAGGAGCATAAGCAACAGCAACACAATTTGAGTCAATTAAAATATACATATGAAAGTACAGATGTAGCGCAGTTATTCCATAGGTTAATAATGTAGGGTGTCCGGGCTAAAGGTATCGAAAAGTCATGACTTATTTTTACGGAAATACCCATTAGAATTTTAAAAAAATATTTAAATAGAAAGAACATCTCACCAAGTATTAATATCAATCATAGATTTCTATCATCCTATATATAATAGCCGTTGTCTCTGTATGACACTTCCGGGCTGTACTCATCTTTCAATTGAAGCCCTCAGTAAAGAAACCGCCGGTTAGGCTTAATTTCAGTTTCAGATGTGGATCAGAATTTTTTCTTACCTAAAAACAAATATCTTCTCCATCAAATCACGTTTGTTCACCCTATTTTTCTATAAAACATTCAGAACGAAAAAAAATTGTATGTTTTTAGCTGTATATTTAACAATTTTTAAAAATCTGTTTACTTTTGCGATGAATTCTGAAAGTAAACAAACTTGAATGTGAATGAATCGCGTAGTGAACTGTAAAAACATGGATGGCAGTCTACTACTCCAATCGCATGTAAAACTATATAAATAAATAAAAAATAATGATAGGGTTTGCTTTTACAAGGTGTGGATTAAATGTAATATTGTTATATAATTCGGGATATTTTTTAACTTTCATATACTTTTTCCATTATGACGTCATTTTTAGTATTATGACGTCAAAATGACGGGTTAGATGGCAGTCTACTACTTCAATCGCATGAAAAACTAAATAAATAAAAAATAATGAAAGGGTTTGCTTTTACAAGGTGTGGATTGAATGCAATATTTTAGATAATTCGGGATATTTTTTAACTTTCATATACTTTTTCCATTATGACGTCAAAATGACGGGTTACCTACTAGTAGTATCATAGATTTCGATATGTGCACTTTTTGTAGCACGACTAATGTCTATATGGTAATCCAGTTCTTTCCAAGTGTATAGTAGCATATCAGGAGTTATTAAACTTTTTTGCTTGGGGATTCATTAAATCCGCTGTGAATAAACAAAAAATTGAAACTGTGAAGGAGTTGAAGAAGCGTATCATTCGAGAAATTCGTGCAACAACTCATAATAAGCTTAGAAACACTTGGAAAGAACTTGTTACCCTTTAGACGTTTGTTGTGCTACAAAAGGTAAACACATCGAAATCTATCATACTATGATCGTAGTCTATGATTGATATTAAAACTTGGTAAAGAATTCTTTATATTTAAATAACTTTTTTTTAATTCTAATGGGTAGTTCAGTAAAAATAAGTCTTGACTTTTGTATACCTTTAGCTCGGACATCCTGTATATATTTTATTAAGGAAAATGTGGTCGCAAATTCGACCTTTTTGTAACATAGAAAATTTATATTTGTTTTGTTTAAGACAAACTAAACTTATTTAAGACAATAAAGGTTTTCTTTGGCCTGAAATGCAAAGTTACAAAAGGAAACATATCTCTGCATTTCATATTCACGAATATTTAGTTCATTTCAGTACCTTCATATCGTAAACAAATTAAAAATGTATATAAAAATAATAACTTTTACTTTTTAAAAGCATTTCTAAAAATACAATTATAAACTGCGTCAATTACAATATACAGGGGAAAGTACAGATGGAGTGGAGTTATTCCAGAGATTAAAAATAAACATTTTTTATTCAAAACATTAGAGCTTAGCTAAAGCAGCATTTATTCTCCAAAATGTGTTCATAAAATAAACGGGAATGATATGGAATTGCCCATAAGGAAAAAATACATTACGTAAAACAGAATGTTTGTTGTCGTGGAAACAATTTTATGAACTATGTAATTAATTTTCGTTATTGACCCGCTTTGTAATATTTATTTAATGATCAGGATTATTTAACAAACCTTGTTTTCAAACTGAAAACATAGATATAGATATAGAGGAAAACACAGATAACACTGATATAGATGGATAATAGAGATACCCCTGATAAACACAGACACAGATCAAAATACGGGCAAAAACAGTTATTCCAGAGGTTAACAATGTATATCTTTTGAAACATTATATCTTAGCTAATGGAGCCTTTATTCCTCAAAATTTGTTCATAAAATTAACGGGAATGATACGGTAGCGTAGCTGAGTTAAAATTACTCAACATAAAACAGAGCGGTTGTTGTAAGAGAAGGAATTTTATAAAACAATATTATTCCACTTTGCTATTACTATTTTCAAATCACGATTCTTTAGCGAACCTTCTTTGCAAAGAGAAAATCCCGATATAGGTACAAATGAAAACACACAAAACACATATAAAAACAGATATAGAAACAGATAAGACAGATATAGAAGCAGATAAGACAGATATAGAAGCAGATAAGACATATATAACTGATAAGACAGATATAACGCAGTAATTCCAGAAGTTAATAATATACTTGTATATAATCAAAACAATAGACCTTAGCTAAAGCATCATTTATTTTTCAAAATTGTTCATAAAATCAAAGGGCACCATAGGTAAGGTAAAATTGCATGAAATATAAGAGAACGGTTCTAATTTTATAAAACAAAATTATTATTTTTCGATTTTAACCCGGTTTATAATGTTTATTCACTAATCACGATTCCTTCGCGAACCTCCTTTACAAAGGATCTGGATGCTTTCCCTCGGGCATGATTCTGAATAAGAATCAAACTCCTAGTAATAAAGGTTTGGCGACCAGGAAATGTCCTAATTTTTCTTTCTCCATCAGTGGGCATTTATTCTATTAGTTTATCTTTCTTCTATTTCTAATTCATTCCTCTATTCTAGAAGTGTGCTACTGTTGTCAATTTACTTAGTTGTAATACATTTTAAGTATTCCAATGATCATCTCTATAGTTTTTAAATAGGTTAGTATGAATATAGTTTTTATTTTCTGATTCGTGGGAATTTTATAATCATGCCACTTCAATTTACTAGGTAGCCAAGACTTCGTTATGTCTTGCGTTTTGAATAATATTTAGAACAGAATCGTATTGCATGGATAAGTCCTATTTATGTTCACAGTTGTCCTTTATTCAAGGTATTAACAGACTATGAGAAATTTATTATTCATCACAGAGATGACATAGAGGTCTGCACAATATTTGCTGTATATTTCAGATTCAATGCCATAAAAATTAATGAAATAAATTATTATTTCTGTAGAAATTATCAAAAATGTTTTAAAAGGTGACTTTTCTACTACTCCCACGACAGATTACGATGGACAAAAATCCCTTGCAGTGGCATGAGTTTGTACACATGCCAAAGAATTCGATGATTGCAAATTACGATTAAAAGCATTTTTTTTACTGATATTATGGGTATTTTCATTCTAATCTTTTTTACTTTTACGCTTCTATTGTTCCTTAACATGGGAACCGTAAATCCCGCTGTAGGAAATATTTTTAGAATAGTGACTCAAAGCGCAAGTAATCCTTAATAGAATAATGCCCATTAAAAATTTCAACTTCTTTCCCAACAAATACGTTTTTTATATGGAATGCAATTGATAATCGTATAACTAACATAACACTTTAATTTTATAAAATTTAAGTCTTATAACCATCCTTTTTCTCAAAATGTTTTGAGATTTACAAAAAAAATTGAGAGGCATTTCTCTTACAGGTTTTTATATGCTTGCCTTAGCACACAGCTGCAAGTTGCCTTTATACACCTTAGAAATTGAAACTATTCTTAGCGTGATCTTTAGGGAAAGTTATCACATGCACTGTAATAAAGAAGACGCTTCTATAAATTTGTTGATTAAAATCATGAGAATAAAGAAATTATAGATTTTGAAAGAATTCTTTGGATATTAAGATGTATGAAAAAAAATTAAACGTAGTAATATTTTTTCTTAAATTTTAATCCTTTATTTTTAATGATGACACCATTAGTTACATGAAAAGCAA
This sequence comes from Dolomedes plantarius, assembly GCA_907164885.2. Lineage (NCBI taxonomy): Eukaryota > Metazoa > Arthropoda > Arachnida > Araneae > Dolomedidae > Dolomedes > Dolomedes plantarius. Next base: position 174,853,888 of record OU015495.1, on the reverse strand, counting down.
AATGTCTTCATTCAAGACAGAAATTGTTTTATAAAGACCTGTCGTAACGGGTGAAAAAGTAACAAAATAAGATCGTGAAAATTTTTTCGTCAGACAGTCTTGGACACTCGTAATTCCTACACCCCCATGGAAATAAGAGCGAATGTCGTTTTATATATTATAACACTTACAATGCAATTAGCGTATAGAAAGTCTTATGAATTGTGAAGTTATGCAATTTTATGCTTGAAATGGAAATTACTCTCTCATTTCTTTGCTCAAAGTCAAGATGATTATAGGGGTAAGGCGTTATTTTTGAACGCGAATCTAGCCATAGATTTCACAAAGGCAAAATTCACTTTATTTCGTCTTTACACACCGTGAACAACATTTTAGTGGAATTCTGTCAAAATGTAGAATCTGGAAGTGCCTCAGAATGTGTCTCACTGCCAAGCTCTAATCCTTCTGTCACTCGAAATCCCCATCCCTTGTAATTTAAATTATCCTGTCGTAAATTGACGTAAAGAAGTAGGCAGTGAGAAATGGGCATAACGACGGGATAGAAAGAGCAAAAGGTTATTAAACACAGTATGCTATCATAAATTGTCAAATATCTGGAAAAACATATGAATAATATAAAAAAGTTGTTAGAAAATTAAATTACTTCATGCATTTCATGCTCATAGGCGTTTGTAAAAACAGTTAATAATTAAAACATATTAAAAACATATAACAGTACTTAGATACTAATATATCCTGTTGTTGTTGTTGTTGTTGATCCCTGTCACCCAGCAGAGCTAGATTAGGTCCATGATACCGCACACTCTCAAGAAGTCAGTGACCAACAATGGTCGTTCCAGAAGATCTTCCTTTTCAAGTCCCAAGCACAGTAGGATATGATCCGACGTGGCTTGACCTTTGGAACAGTTGGTACAAGTTGGAAACACTTTCTTCTTGTGGGTATAAGTCAATGTTCTGAGGTGTTATATCTCCTAATTGTTAAGGCCGAGTTGGCCTTGTGGTAAAGCGCGCTGGTTTTCGGTGCTAAGGTTACTCGGATCGAATCACTAAAATCGGTGCGTGCCACTAAAATACCTCCGTTTGTGTAGTCCTTTATAGGGAGCAATACTGGTCCACCTATATGGTGCTCCCAGAATAAAATGGCCAGCAAACACTGCAGATAATAACAACAGGCGAATTATGCTGAAGAAATTAGTACTGAAGAAATTAATTATCTCTACTGAAGAAAGTCTAGAAGTCCGTGGAATAATGATGAATTCGGAACGCTTCGGTGGCGTGTAAACTTAGGTAAAATGAACACAAGTGCTTACAGTTTTTTTAGTGTCTAAAACGATGTATGAGCAGAGGGAAGAGTACCAGGTTGTTCAAAGTTCTGTAAAAGAGTACTTTTTAGAAAGGAAGGTAGTAAGAACGACCTCGGGAACAGTTCTTGGGACTAAGAAAGTTCTTAGCACCTACACAGCACAATGGAAGGAACTGTACATCTCTGCTACGCTAAAAAAAGGCTGGAGAACTGAAGTAATAACCTGTAGTGAAGTTACTAGAAGGCACCACTCGGCAACCAATGCCACAAGACCGGATCGTCGAATCGTTGTGAAGATAAGATGACCGCAAATACCCAAATTCACCACTGTCAACTTTCTAGTGGTAATTCAACAAAGAATTAGACTTGGTTATGAAAAAAATCAAGTTAAATGGTGACCACTCCGGTCAATGTTAAGAGTAGTTTTTTTTCTTCCTTTAAATTAATAATTACTCGTATTTAAAGTAGGTCCAATTAATGAGAAAACTGTAACGATAAAATCCACGTTACACGAATGTCTATCCGACAAAGTGGTTCCGCATTAGAAAAAGAAAATATCTTCTCATTATTTTACTGAAAAACAAACGATATCTTGACTTCTCAAATATTTCGAAGTGTATTTATATGATGCATAAAATGTTACCTGAGGATTTCAATGACGAACTACATCATAAAATCCGTGCTCATGTATGTTAAAACAGTCCAATAATTTGACTACATTAAAAATACAACAGTATTGAGATACAAAAAAATTTTAAGTGTGAGTGTTTAAGTGGTTTAGAAAGTAAGCGATAGTACGATCGCCACTTAAAGTAAGAATATAAGATGACTGAAAAATATTAAGACAGTTTAATGTTTCGAAAGGAGTCAAATTATTTTTGCTATTATTAATTACGAGTTTTCAGTATTAGTTAATAACCATCAAATTTTTTTCAAGACATATAAGGTGGTTAAAATATTCATAAATAAAGCAAAACCAACATTGGTAATACTTTTACGAACAAAAAAATTAATTTAATAGGTTTTGTTTACAAAAATATTTAAAAATTCGCAGTTTTAAAAAAAGCCTTACCTGTAATAGCAAAATTTTGGTTCAAAGAGTACTGAATAGCACAGTTATAAGTGATATTTATATAATTTACTTAAAAATAAAGGCTAAAGTTGAAAATTAAAATGATTTATTAAAAGGCTAAAATTTTAAAATAATATTTTAAATAAAAAAGATATTCTTTGACATTTAACATTAAAAAACATTATGAAAAGCTTTAATCAGAGATAGAACTGTAACAAATTAGAAATTTGAATATTATGCTGATGTAAACTACCACCTACACAATTTTTTGAAACTTTTGCTTTAAATTTTCTAACACTTCTGCCTATTTCAACTCTTAAAGAGTATTAAGATATTTTAATTCAATTTTTAAAAAATACCTGTGAGAAAGAATGTATGCGCCAAAATTTTCTGGAAATATTCATAACGTTCTTATTGCAACATTAAAGGAGAAAATACTTTTATTCATATCTGAGACGTTAAAAATTTAAATTTTATTATTAATTTATGCAAATATATACAGAAATCCTTTTGTAAGGCAAAAAAACATTAATGATGTTTTCAGCATATCATCAGGATATAGGTGCATAAAATTACAGCAATCTATCACATAAGGCTCATATGCTAGGGGTTTTTTTCCCGTTTATTTTCATTCTTTTAGAAGTTTTTACGGAAAAAAATGTTAAGAGTAAAAAAAAATAATCTTTAGTTTCATCAGGCGAGAGAAAGCAAATGTGCAATTATTCTCTTAAAACTGTTTTCATGTTAATATTTTTTCTACGTCTAAAAAAAAGTTTTATAATGTTGAAGATTTTTTTTTCTCCATTCTTTAGAAACATTTGAATTTTAAGTCTGTTTCTCAGCTTTTAGATAACACTGCATTTGCATACAAGTTGTAAATAGTACAAAGGAATACTTTTATTTGTCTTGTTTCTCTACGTTTTATGACGCAATTATCAGCGAATTAAATAAGAAAAAATAGCTAAAATAATGCTAAACATTGAGATAATCGTATTTCAGAAAATATGTTTATCACACTCTGCAGATATGTAATTCATTCATGGGAAAAAGGAGCCGCCACTTTTAAAATATCTTGAATGTAGCAAAGGCAATACAGAATAAGAGATGTAGGCTTATTATATTACGACCCTAAAAAAATATTATTTAATAAAATATGTAAAACAAGATGGGAAATAATAGAAGAGTCTCTATAAATATTTTTTTACAGATAGACTACGTAGTTAAAAATATTTTTGACCGTCTTTTAACGAAAGCAACCTAGAACATTCATAAAAGTAATATTTGGCTGAAAATTTGAATGAATTTAAAATTTGTTAAATTTAGTTATATTTTGCATCTGAAATGATACTGAATGCTACTGGATGCATATAGAAAAATATGAGAACACGTTATTAATCTTTTGGCGAGTTTTAAAGCTCAAAAATAGCACTTTGGCATTAGAAAACAATCACTGAGGATATTGTTGACCCTATATAAAAAGTGCCGACCCTATATAAAGAGTTGCAGATAATTTTTTCCCTCCAATGCGGTTGTCGGTATTCTTGGACATTATCCTTACCTTCATATCACCGCAGTTTTGCTGGCTACTATTCTGGGAGCTCCGTATAGGTGGACCAGCATTATCTCCCTATGGACCGGTCCCGTAATTTTGAACCTAGTCAAGTGACGAGTCACTTGCCCCCCTTACCTCCAGAGGTAAATTTTAAAACTTGGAGGACATTACAGCCACGACAGATTTTACTTGCACCAGCGCCATTAATGTACACGGCGGTGGATTTGTCATTGACCGGCATCGAACCCGCAACCCTCAGATCACCGGCTCGACGCCTTTGCCAACCGGGCCTAATTAAAGGTATAATTTTAAACCAGTTTTTCTGCTTGGAAATTAAATGTATTGCAAAAATGCAAATTTCCCAAATTTTAAGTAAATTTAACATTGTGCTGTATTTTATGGCATATAATCTTATTTTATGACCAGAACAGGACGCTAATAAACATGCATCATGATTTAAATGCTACATATTCTCTCTCATGCGAACAACTCTAATTTGATTTTTTTTTCATTCAACAATTACAAAGAAAACAAATAATTCAAATTAAATTTTACATTCGCTGGTTAAGACTCAAAGTACAAATATTTATGAAAGAAAAAATTTTCCTATCGAAACGCATACACACATACATACAGTAAAACCTCGTTTATCCGGACTAACTGAGACCATAGGCAATCCGGATAATCCAGGTAATATGGGTAATAAGCAAAACAGATCTCACATAAGCAGACTTACTGTTTATTATGATAAAAAACTATCTTTTGTCACAAAATTACATATGACATAGTATTGGTTACAAGACATTAAAAAATATAAAACTAACTTTTCACATCATTTCTTAACAAAGAAATGGTAAGTCTAGTAAAGTTTTCTTAAACTCAACAAAAAGTATTTTATTACCATAATTTATTGTACAATTTATGCAGGAACTGTACGTTGAATCATACTAAAAATCGAATATTTGGCGTACTTGTAGTTACGTTCTTGCTATCATAGTTAAAAATTACTATCTAATGTGAACATTAAATAAAAATAATGTCTACAAATCTGATAAATTTGATCCGGATAAACTGGGTATTACTGTATATATATATATATATATATATATATATATATATATATATATATATATATATATATATATATATATATATATATATATATATATATATATATATATATATATATATATATATACTATATTAGGGTGGGCCGAAAATCCATTTTAATTTTATTTTGGAAACGGCTAGTTGAGAAAAGTTGTTACACTTATAGATAAGAAAAACCGTAAAAAAAATTTTGTGAAAAAATAATATTTTTCGGTCGCGCATTCACTTCAAAGTTTTGAAAAACATAAGAAAATGAAGGTTTTTTTTTCCATTTTTTTGAAACTCTCAAACGTTTGAAATTTGAAAAGCGCTTCTTTAGGTTGTGTAGGGTAAAGCTAATAGTACGTGAAAAAAAATTAAAACCCTTGATTATTCAATATTAACTATTCGCGCATTGCCTTAAAAACTAGAGTAAAAGCCGTATTTTGAAGGATTGCAATAAGACGTCCTTCCACGTTTCTTTTTGATGTAGCCGGATGTAAATGTCCTATTTTTTTTGGAATGTACTTGTAAAATAAACTCGGATATGTGTGTGTATCCAATAAGTATAAAGTGTCAGTGCGAAAAAGCCAAAAAGACACGAGTTATTGAACTGAGATTCATATATCGTCAAATGATCTAAAATTTGGGCAAAACAGGGTCTGTAGACGTACTGGAAACACAAAAATTGGAGAAAAGGCAACGTAGAAATACCTTGTTGGCTGATTACTATAAAATTAACTAAGGTGCAAGTACTTCGACTGAAAGTGGGTATAAATGTAAAGAAAGTCCTAAGCATGAGCAGCCCGAAAATGAACAGGAAGAAGAAAACAATAAGAGCGATGCTGAAAGAGATGAGCTTTTCGAACCAGATGAGAGAAAACTGAAAACATCTAAGCCCTGGCAAATGAGGATAAAACTTAAAGCAACAACTCTGGCAAGTGATCGGTATGGGGAATCTGACCGCGCTACAGCCGTGATTACATCTAGTGTGTTCCAAGACTTCGGTATCATAAACGAGGAAGACTTGTCTCATGTTGTCGACAAGAATAAAGTAAGAAGAGAAAAAATTAGTAACAGACATCATTTGCAGTCCAAAGCTATTAATGAACTTTTAAGTGGTCTTTACTTTGATGGTAGGAAGGATGAGACTGTGGTGATTGAAATGGTTGGTTATAAACGTTATCGTCGGATCCAAAAAGAAAAACATTATTCCTTGGTTCAAGAACCAGGCTCAAAATACCTTTGCCATGTTTCACCCTCTACTGGGCTTTCTAAAGATATTGCTGTGGCAATTGTTACGCATTTGGCTAAACTGAATATTTTTCTGGAGGAGCTCTATTTAATTGGAAGTGACGGAACGGGCACTAACACTGGCTGGAGAAATGGTGTCATTCGTCAAATCGGGCTAAAAGTTGGTAGACCATTGCAATGGTGTATTTGCCTCCTACATTTCAACGAGCTACCATTCAGACATCTTTTCCAGCACTTGGACGGAGATACTGCAGGACCATCATTCTTTAGTGGTGAAGTTGGTCAAAAAATGAGAGCCTGTATAAAACTTCCTGTGATAGATTTTTTACTTATTTACTGCACTATTCCTAATGCCGACAAGAAAGAGCTGAGCAAAGACCAGCTGCATCTCCTAGATATTTCCGCAGCAATCAAACATGGTCAATGCCCAGTGGATTTGGCAGGACCAGGTCCATTAGCACATTCCCGATGGGTAACATCAGCAAATAGAGTACTCAGACTATTATGTCAGTGAAGAA